>PVHY01024709.1:0-19294 GCA_004024945.1 Uropsilus gracilis
ATGAAGTCACAGAAAGATATGGACTGCACCCATTGGAGTCTGATTGAATTCAGGAGGTTTCCCTTAAAACACTGCCTGTTGCCCTTAAAGGCCGATATCAGCAGGAATGAAAGAAAAAAGGGTTAATGACTAGTGGGAGGAATGATGACCTATGATCTATGGGTGATAATGACTATTATCGTTTTCTACTCCATGAAATATAAAAAATACAGAGATTTCATCTATGATCATCAAAGGAAAGAGATGACACAGAAAGATATATATTGCACCCTTTCGAGTCTGATTGAATTCAGGAGATTCAATCACTGCCTGTTGGCCAGAAAGGATTAAATCAGCAGGAATTTGAATAAAAAGGGTTTATAACAAGTGGGAGAAATCAGGCATTAATATCTGTGGGTTTTATGAACTTATATTATTTTCTACTGCATAAAGGGTGAAACGAAGATAGTTTTCATCTATGACCATCAAAGTATAGAGAAGTCACAGAAAGACATATATTGTACCCGTTAGAGTCTGATTGAATTCAGGAGGTTTCATGCTGAAAACACTGCTGTTGGCCTGAAGACCTAAATCAGCTGGAATTTGAATGAATAAAGGATTAATAACAAGTGGAGAAATCATGACTTACAATATGTGGGTGATATGGACTTATATCCTTTTCTACTCCCTGAAGGGTAAAACATATAGAGATTTCATCTATACTCATCAGCGTAAAAAAAAGATCCATAAATACATACACTGCACCGTTTGAGTGTGATAGAGTTCAAAAGGTTTCTTGGTGAAAACACTGCCTGTTAGACTGAAAGGCCAAAATCATATCAGGAATTTGAATGAATAAAGGGTTAAAAACAAATGGGAGCTATCAAGACATAAAATAGGTGGGTGATAAGACCTTATATCCTTTTCTACCCCTTGAAGTCTAAAACATAGAGAGTTTTCTCTATGATAATCAAAGTACAGAGGAGTCATGGAAAGATATATATAGCAACCTTTTGAGTGTCATTTAATTCAGGAATTTTCTTCCTGAAAACGCTGCCTGTAGGCCTGAAAGGACAAAATCAGCAGAAAATGCATGAAAAAAGGGTTAATAACAAGTGGGAGAAACCATAACTTAAGATCTGTGGCTTATATGGACTTACATCCTTTTTCTACCACAGGTAGTGTAAAACACAAAGATTTCATCTATGATCATCAAAGTAAACAGAAGTCACTGAAAGATATGTACTGCACCCTTTGGAGTCTAATTGAATTCCAGAGTTTTCTCACTGAAAACATTTCCAGTTGGCATGAAAAGCTAAATCAGCAGGAATTTGAATGAAAAAAGGGTTTATAAAATGTGGGAGAAATCATGACTTAAGATCTGTGGGTGTTATAGATTTATACCTTTTTCTACCCCATGAAGTGTAAAACATAGATTTCATCTATGATCAACAAAGTACAGAGAATTGACAGAATGACATATACTGCACCCTTTGGACACTGACTGAATTCAAAAGGTTTCTTCCTGAAAACACTGTCCTTTGGCCTGCATGGCCTAAATCAGCACGAATTTGAATGAAAAAAGGGTTATTAACAAGTGGGAGAGAATATGTCATAACATCTATGGGTGGTAATTACTTATGTCATTTTCTACTCCCTGAAGTGCAAAACATATAGTGATTTCATCTATGATCATCAAAAGAAAGAGAAGTCACAGAAAAATACACACTGCACCATATAGAGTCTTATGGAATTCAGGAGGTTTCTCGCTGAAAATATTGTCTGTTGACCTGAAGGCCCTAAATCAGAAGGAATTTGAATGAAAAAGGGTTATTAACAAGTGGGAGAAATCATGAATCAGATCTATTGGTGATTTGGACTTATATAATTTTCTACCCCATGTAGTGTAATTCATAGAGAGATTTCATCTATGATCATCAAATACAGAGAATCACAGAAAATATATATAATGCACCATTTGGAGTCTGATTGAATTCAGGAGGTTTCTCGCTGAAAACACAGCGAGAATTAGGTTAATTAGGCCTAAAAGGCCTAAGTCATCAGGAATTAGAGGTTAATTAGAGGTTAATTAGGCCTAAAAGGCCTAAGTCATCAGGAATTAGAATGAAAAAAGTTTTAATAACAAGTGCAAGAAATCATGACTCAATATCTGTAGTGATAGGGACTTATATTCGTTTCTAGCCATGAAGTAAAAACAGAGAAATATCATCTATGATCATCAAAAACCAGAGAAGTCACAGAAAGATATATACCGCACCCTTTGGAGTCTGATTATATTCAGGAGGTTTCTCCCTGAAAATAATGCCTGTTGGCCTGACAGTCCTAAATCAGAAGGAATTTGATGAAAAAAGTTTTAATAAGAAGAGGAGAAATCATGACTTACAATTTGTGGGTTATATGGACTTATAACCTTTGCTACCCCATGAAGTTTAAAACCTAGATTTCATCTATAAACATCAAAGTAGAGAGAAGTCACAGAAATGTATATATTGCAACCTTATGTGTCTGTTCGAATTCAGTTTACTCCCTGAAAACACTGCCTTATACCTGAAAGGCCTAAATCAGCAGGAATTTGATTGAAAAAAGGGTTAATAATGAGTTCTAGAAATCATGATTTTAGATCTGTGGGAGATGTGGACTTATACTTTTCTAGTCCATGAAGTGTAAAACATAGTGAGATATCATCTATAAACATCAACTTAGTGGGAAGTTCCATAAGATATATACTCCACTCTTTGGAGTATGTTTGAATTCAGACGGTTTCTGGCTGAAAAAAAACACTGCCTGTTGTCATGAAAGGCCTAAATCAGCAGGAATTTGAAAGAAAAAAGGGTTAAAAACAAGTGGGAGAAATCATGAGTAAAGATTTGTGGGTTTTATGGACTTATATCCTTTTGTATTCCATGAAGTCTAAAACATAGAGAGATTTCACCTATAAACACCAACGGACAGGGATGTTCCATAAAGATATATACTGCACCGTTTGTAGTGTGATTGAATTCAGCAGTTTTAATCACTGAAAACACTTCCTGTTGTTCTGAAAGCCCTAATTCAGCAGTAATTTTAATGAGAAAAGGGTTAATAATAAGTGCGAGAAATCATGACTTTTTCTACCACATGAAGTGCAAAAAGTATATTTCATCTATGTTCATCAAAGTACAGAGATATCACAGAAAGACATATACTGCACCCTTTGGAGTATGTTTGATTTAAGGAGTTTCTACTTGAAAAATGAGCCTGTTGGCGTGAAATGCTGAAATCAGCAGGGATTTGAATGACCAAATTGTTAGTAAAAAGTGGGAGAAATCATGATTTAAGATCTGTGGTTGCTATGGACTTATATCCAGTTGTACCCCATGAAGTGTAAAACATAGACTTCATATATTATCATCAACATACAGAGAAGTCACAGAATGATATATTAATGCATTCTTAGAAGTCTGATGGAATTCAGGAATTTTCTAGCTGAAAACACTGCCAGTTGGCCAAAAATGCCTAAATCAGCAGGAATTTGTATTAAAATTGGTTAATAAGAAGTGGTAGAAATCATGACTTAAGATCTGTGGGTGATATGGACTTATATCCTTTTCTACCCCATGAAGTGTTATACATAGAGAGTTTTGTTCTATGATCATCAACGTATGGAGAAGTCACAGAAAGATATAAATTGCACCCTTTGGAGGGTGATTGTATTCAGCAGGTTTCCGCTGAAAACACTGCCAGTTGGCCTGAAAGACCTAATAAGAAGGAATTTGAATGAAAAAATGGTTAATAAGAAGTGGGAGAATTCATGAATTAAGATCTGTGGGTGATATGGACTTACATCCTTTTCTACCACGTAGAGAGATTTGTTCTTTGATTATCAATGTAAGGAGAAGTCACAGAAAGATATATACTGCACCCTTTGGAGTCTGATTGAATTAGGAGTTTTCGCTGAAAACACTTCCTGTTGGCCTGAATGGCTTAAATCATCAGGAATTTGAATGAAAAAATTGTTAATAACAATTGCGAGAAATAATGCCTTAAGAGCCTTGGGTGATATGGACATATATCCTTTTCTACTCCATGAAGTGTAATACATACAGAGAGTTCATCTGTGATCATCAAAGTACAGAGAAGTCACAGAAAGATATATAATGCACCCTTAGTGTATGATTGAATTTGTGAGTTTTCTTGCTAAAAACACTGCTGTTGGCCTGAAAGTATAAATCAGCAGGAATTTGAATGAAAAAAGGATTAATAAGAAGTGGAGAATTCATGACTTACAATCAACGGTGATATGGACTTATATCCTTTTCTACCCCATGAAGTGTAAAACATAGAGAGATTTCATCTATGATCATCAAAGTACAGAGAAGTAACAGAAAGATATATAATGCAAACTTAGGAGTCTGATTGAATACAGGAAATTTCTCCCTGAAAACATTTCCTTATGGCAAGAAAGGCATAAAAGAACAGAAATTATAATGAAAATAGAGATAATAAAAAGGAGAAATCATGACTTAAGATCTGTGGGTGATATGGATTTATATCCTTTGCTACACCATGAAATGTAAAATATAGATTTCATCTATATTCATCAAAGAACTGAGAGTCACAGAAAGATATATACGAACCCTTTGGTGTCTGATTGAAATCAGGAGGTTTCTCCCTTAAAGCACTGCCTGTTTGCCTGAGAGGTTGATATCAGCAGGATTTGAAAGAAAAAGGGTTAATGACAAGTGGGAGAAATTATGACCTAAGATCTATGTGTGATAATGACTTATACTGTTTTCTACTCCATGTAGTGTAGAAAATACAGAGATTTCATATATGACCATCAAAATACAGAGAAGTCACAGAAAGACATATACTGCACCCTTTGGAGTCTGATTGAATTCAGGGGGTTTCATGCTGAAAACACTGTTGTTGGCCTGAAGGCCTAAATCAGCTGGAATTTGAATGAATAAAGGATTAATAATAGTGGAGAAATCATGATTTAGAATATGTGGGTGATCTGGACATTTATCCTTTCCTACTCCCAGAAGTTTAAAACATATAGAGATTTCATCTATACATATGAATGTAGAAGTAAGTTCCATAAAAACATATACTACACCATTTGAGAGTTATTTAATTCAGAAGGTTTCTTGCTGAAAACACTGCCTGTTGGTCTGAAAGGCCAAAATTAGTAGGGAATTTGAATGAAAAAAGGGTTAATAACAAATGGGAGAAATCAAGACTTAAGTTCTGTGGATGATATGGACTTATATCCATTTTTACTCCATGAAAGGTGAAACATAGTTTTCATCTATGAACATCAAAGGACAAAAATGTTACATAAATATATATACTGCACCCTTTGGAGTCTGATTGAATTAAGGAGGTTTCTCACAGAAAAGACTGCCAGTTGGCCTGAAAATCCCAAATCAGCAGGAATTGAATGAAAAAAGGGTTAATAACAAGTGGGAGAAATCACGACTGAAGATTTATGGGTGATGTGGACTTATATACATTTCCAACCCATGTAGTGTAAAACATAGAGAGATTTCATCTATGATCATCAAAGTAAAGAGAGGTCCAGAGATATATACTGCACCCTTTGGAGTCTAATTGATTCAGATGGTTTCTCCCTGAAAATACTGCCTGTAGCCTGAAAGGCCTAATCAGGAGAAATTTGAATGAAAACAGACTTAATAACTAGTGGGAGAAATCTTGACTTAAGATCTGTAGGTTATATGGGCTTACATCCTTTTCTAAGCCATAAGGTGTAAAATATAGCTTCATCTATAATCACGTAAGTACAGAGAAGTCTCTGAAAGGCATAATGCAATCCTCGGTCTGATAGAATTCAGGAGTTTTCTCCCTGAAAACACTGCCTTATGGCCAGAGGGGCCCAAATCAGTAGGAATTTGAATGAAAGAATTGTTAATTACAATTGGGAGAAATCATGAGTTCAGATATGTGGGTAATAAGGACTTATATCCTTTTCTATTGCATGAAGTGTAAAACATAGAGAGATTTCATCTTTAAATATCAACGTACAGGGTAGTTCCATAAAGATATATACTGCACCCTTTTGAGCGTGTGTGAATTCAGAAGGTTTTCGCAGAAAACACTGCATGTTGGCGAAAGGCCTTAATCAGCACGAATTTCAATGAAAAATGGTTAAAAACAAGTGGGAGAAATTATGACTTAATATCTGTGGGTGATATGCTCTTATATCCTGTTCTACTCCATGTAGTGTAAAACAGAGAGAGATCTCATCTATGATCATCAAAGTACAGAGATGTCATGATAAGACATATATAGATAGCACCCTTTGGAGTCTGATTGAATTCAGGAGTTTCTTCTGAAAACAAACCTTTTGCCCTGAAAGTCCTAAATCAGCAGGAATTTGAATGAAAAAAGGGTTAATAATAAGTGGAAGAAATCATGACCTAAGACATGTGGATGTTATGGATATATATCGTTTTCTGCTCCATGATGTGTAAATCATAGAGAGATTTCATCTATGATCATCAAATACAGAGAAGTCACAGAAATATATATAATGCAATCTTAGGAGTCTGTTTGAATTCAGTAGTTTTCCCTGAAAACAATGCATTATAACCCAAATCCCTTATCAGCATGAATTTGAATGAAAAAAGGGTTAATAACAAGTGGGGGAAATCATAACTTAGGATCTGTGGGTGAAATGGACTTTTATCCTTTTCAACCCCCTGTAGTGTAAAACATAGAGAGATTTCATCTATGATCATCAATGTAAGGAGAAGACACTGAGAGATATATACTGTACCCTTTATGTCTAATTGATTTCAGGCAGTTTCTCCCTGAAAACACTTCCAGTTGCCTGGAAATCCTATATCAGCAGGAATTTGAATGAAGAAAATGTTAATAACAAATGGGAGAAATCATGACTTAAGATCTGTGGTGATACGGACTCATATCATTTTCTACTCCATGACATGTAAAACAGAGAGTTTTCAACTATGATCATCAAAGTACAGAGAAGTGATTGAAAGATATATATTGCACTCTTTGTAGTCTGATCGAATTCAGGACGTTTCTCGCTGAAAACTGCTTGTTGACCTGAAAGGACTAAATCAGCAGGAATTTAATGAAAAAAGGGTTACTAACAAGTGGGAGAAATCATGACTTAAGATCTGTGGGTGATATGGATTTATAAACTTTTCTATACCATGAAGTGTAAAACAGAGAATTTTCAACAATGATCATCAAAAAATAGAGAAGTGACAGAAAGATATATATTGCAGCCTTTGGAATTGAATTGAATTCGGTATGTTTCTCTCTCTAAGCACTGCCTGTTTTCCTGAAAGGCCTAAATCAGCAGGAAATTGAATGAAAAAAAGGGTTAATAACAAGTGGGCGAAATCATTACTTCAGATCTGTGGGTGATATGTACTTATCCTTTTAAACACCATGAAGATTAAACATAGAGAGATTTCATCTATAAACTGTAATGTACAGGGAAGTTCCATAAAGATGTATACTGCACCCTTTGGAGTATGATTGAATTCAGGTTTCTCGCTGAAACACTACCTGTTGGACTGAAAGGCCTAAATCAGAAGGAATTTGAATGAAAAAAGGCTTAATAACAAGTGGAATAACCATGACTTAAGAACTGTGGGTGATATGCACTTATATCCTTTTCTACACCAAGAAGTGTAAAACAAAGATTTCATCTATGATCGTCAAAATACAGAGAAGTCACAGAAAGATATATATGCACCTTTTGGATTCTGATTGAATTCAGGAGGTTTCTTGTTGAAAACACTGCCTGTTGACCTGAATGATTTAATCAGCAGGAGTTTGAATAAATAAAGGGTTAATAACAAGTGGCAGAAATCATGATTTAAGATCTGTGGATGATATGTACTTATAACCTTTTCTACCACATGTAGTGTTAAACATGAAAGATTTCATCTATATTATCAAAGGAAAGAGAATTACTGAAAGATACATACTGTACCCTTTTGAGTCTCAATGAATTAAGGCTATTTCTCTCTGAAAACACTTCCAGTTGGCCTGAATAGCCTAAATCAGCAGTAATTTGAATGAAAAAAGGGATAAACCAAGTGGGAGAAATCATGACTTAAGATGTGTGGGTGATGTGGACTTATATCCTATTCTACCCCATGATGTGTAAAACATAGAGAGATTTCATTAATGATCATCAAGTACAGAGAAGTAACAGAAAGATATGTAATGCAATTTTCAGAGTCTCATTGAATTCAGGAGTTTTCTCCCAAAAAATCTGCCTGTTGGCCTGAAAGGACTAAATCAGCAGGAATTAGAATAAAAAAGTTTTAATAACAAGTGGGAGAAATCATGACTAAAGATCTGAGTGTATATGGACCTATATCCTTTTCTACTCCATGAAATGTAAATTATAGAGAGATTTCATCTATGATCATCAAAGTACAGAGAAGTCACAGAAAGATATATATTGCACCCTTTTTACTCTGATTGAATTCAAGTGGTATCTCACTTAAAACATTACCTGTTGGCCTGAAAGGCACAAATCAACAGAAATATGAATGAAAAAATGGTTAATCAAAAGTGGAAGAAATCATGACTTAAAATGTGAGTGATATGGACTTTTATCATTTTATACACCATGAATGTAAAACATAGATATTTCATCTCTGATCATCAAATACAGAGATGTCACAGAAAGGTATATACTGAACCCTTTGGAGTGTGATTGAATTCAGGAGGTTTCCTCGCTGAAAACAATGCCTGTTGGCCTGAAAGCCCTTAAAGAGCAGGAATTTGAATAAAAAATCGGGTTAATAACAAGTGGGAGAAATCATGACTTAAGATCTGTGGGTGATATCAACTTATATACGTTTCTACTGTATGAAGCGTAAAACAGAGAGATTTCATATATAAACTTTAACGTTCAGGGAAGTTCCATAAAGATAACACTGCACCCTTTGGAGTGTGATTTAATTCAGAATGTTTCTCACTGAAACACTGCCTATTGGACTGAAAGGCCTAAATCAGCAGGAATTTGAATGAAAAATGGGTTAATGACAAGTGGGAGAAATCATGACTTAAGATCTGTGGCTGATATGGACTTATATCCTTTTCTACCCCATGAAGAGTAAAACATACAGAGATTTCATCTATGATAACCAAAGTACAGTGAAGTCACAGAAGATATATAATGCATTCTTAGATGTCTGATGGAATTCAGGAGTTCTCTCGCTGAAAACACTGCCTCTTTGCTGAAAGGCCTAAATCAGATGGAATTTGAATGAAAAATATTTAATAACAAGTGGGAGAAATCATGACTTAATATCTATGGGGGGATATGGCCTTATATATTTTTCTACCCCATGAAGTGTAAAAAAAGAGAGATTTCATCTATGATCATGAAAGTACAGAGAACTCACAGATATATATATACTGCACCCTTTGGAGTCTGATTGATATCAGGAAGTTTCTCGCTGAAAACAATGCCTGTTGACCTGAAAGGCCTAAATAGCAGGAATTTTAATGAAAAATGGGTTAATAACAACTGGGAGGAATCATGACTTAAGATGTTTGAGTGATATGGACTTATATCATTTTCTACCACATGAAGAGTAAAACAGAGAGATTTAATCTATGTTCACTAAATTACAGAAGAATCACAGAAAGATATATAATGCAATCATAGCATTCTGATGGAATTCAGGAGTTTTCTCGCTGAAAACACTGCCTGTTGGCATGAAAGACCTAATTCAGGAGGAATTTGAATGAAAAAATTGTTAATAACAAGTTATAGAAATCATGACCTAAGATCTGTGGGTGATATGGACTTATATCCTTTTCAACCACATGCGTGTATATCATAGAGAGATTTCATCTATGATCATCGAAGTAAAGAGAGGTCACTGAAAGATATATACTGCACCCTATGGAATCTAATTGAATTCAGGTGGTTTCTCCCTGAAAACAATTCCAGTTCGCCTGAAAAGCCTAAATCAGCAAGAATTTGAATGAAAAGAGCGTTAATAACAAGTGGGAGAAATCATGATTTAAGAGATGTGGGTGATATGGACTTATATCCTTTTCTACTCCATGAGATGTTAAACATAGAGAGTATTCATGTATGATCATCAAAGAACAGAGAAGTCACAGAAAGATATACACTGCACCCATTGGAGTCCAATAAATTCAGGAGGTTTATTGCTGAAAACACTGTTGTTGGCTTGAAAGGCCTAATTCAACTGGAATTTGAATGAAAAAAGCATTAATAACCTGTGCCAGAATTCATGACTTAAGATCTGTGCGTGATATGGACTTATACTTTTCTACTCTCCATAGCGTAAAAATGGTGAGTTTTCATCTATAAACATCAAGGTACAGGGAAGTTCCTTTAAAATATATACTGCACCCTTTGGAGTGTGATTGACTTCAGAAGTTTTCTCGCTAAAAACACTGACTGTTGGCCTGAAAGGCCTAAATCTGCAGGAATTTGAAATAAAGGGGGCTAATAACAAGTGGAGTCATCAAGACTTAAAATATGTTGGTGATATGGACTTATTTCTTTTTCTACCCCATGAAGTAAAACATATATTTCATCTATGATCAACAAAGTACAGAGAAGTCACAGAAAGATATATAGTACACCCTTTGGAGTCTGATTGAATTCAGAAGGTTTCTCGCTGAAAACTCTGGCTGTTGGCCTGAAAGGCCAAAATCAGCAGGAATTTGAATGAAAAAAGGATTAATAATAAGTGGGAGAAATCAGGATTTAATATCTGTGAGTGTTTTTGTTTAATTTATTTATTTATATATATTTCACATCATTTCAGTCCCTGGGGTCAACCACCCCCTCCCTTTCCCACCCGCTCTGGCTGGTCCCCATTCTCCCCTTGTGCAGTTTCATTTGGTTGACCATATATTAGTGAAACCATTTGGTTTCTGTCCCTTTTTCTATCTGGCTCGTTTTCTGCTAGAACGATTTCTTCTAGGTACATCCAGGTTTCCATAAATTCATCAAATTTGTCATTTTTAATTGATGAGTAATATTCCATTGTGTATATGTACCACATTTTTTTCATCCAGTCATCTGTTTTGGGGCATTTAGGTTGCTTCCATGTCCTTGCAATTATAAATTGTGCTGCAATAAACATCCGAGCACAGGTGTCCCCTTGTACCCATATATAGGACTCTTTTGGGTAGATCCCCAAGAGAGCAATTGCTGGGTCAAATGGTAATTCCATTTTCATTAACTTGAGGGTCCTCCATACAGTTTTCCATAGTGGTTGGACTAGTTTACATTCCCACCAACAGTGTCATAGTGTTCCTTTCTCTCCACATCCTCACCAGCAATTCTTGTTGTCTGTTCTTTGGATGTGGGCCATTCTTACTGGTGTAAGGTGGTATCTCATTGTTGTTTTGATTTGCATTTCTCTTATTACTAGCCAAGTTGAGCAGTTTTACATGTGCCTGTTGACCATTTGTATTTCCCTTTTGGAAAAATGTCTTTTTAGTTATTCTCCCCATTTTTTGATTGGGCTTTTTGTTTTGCTTTTGTTTAGTTGTGCTAGTTCCTTGTGGATCTTCGTTATTAAACCCTTGTCACTCATGTGGAGGGCAAAGACTTTTTCCCATGCGGTTGGACATCTTTTAGTTTTTTCTGTTGTCTCTTTTGCTTTACAGAAGCTTTTTAGTCTGATGTAGTCCCATCTGTTTATGTTTTCCTTCATTTTTTTTGCCATCTGTAGATGTTTCCAGAAAGGGATTTCTGAACTGTAGTTCATGGAGAGTTTTGCCCAAGTTTTCTTCAATGTATGCTATGGTTTCAGGTCTGACCTCTAAGTCTCTTATCCATTTTGAGTTTATTTTTGTACATGGAGTAAGGGAGATTTCTTGGTCCATTTTTTTTGCATGTCTTAGTCCGATTTTCCCAGCACCATTTATTGAAGAGGCTACCCTTGTTCCAAGGTAAGTTTTTCACACCTTTATCGAAGATTAGTTGATAATAGATGTGTGGTTTTATTTCAGGGCACTCAATTCTGTTCCATTGATTTGACTGTCTGTTTTTGTACCAATACCATGCTGTTTTAATTATTATGGCTTTGTGGTATAGTTTAAAGTTTGGGATTGTAATACCTCCATTCTCTTTTTTTCTGGTCAGGAGGCTTTTGGATATTCGAGGTCTTTTGTTATTCCACATGAATTTCAGCAATTTTTGTTCTATCTCTTTAAAAAATGGCATTGGGATTTTTATTGGGATTGCATTTAATCTATAGATTGCCTTTAGTAAGATGGTCATTTTGATAATATTAATTCTTCCAGTCCATGAACAGGGAATGTCTTTCCATTTCCTTACATCTTCTTCTAGCTCTCTTAGGAGTGTTTTAAAATTTTCTTTGTATAATTCTTTCGCGTTTTTTGTTAGGTTTATTCCCAAATATTGAATTTTTTTTGGTGCAATGGTAAATGGGATGTTTTTTCTGATTTCTTCCTCTTCTATTTGACTTTTTGCATATAGGAAAGCTACTGACTTGTGTGTGTTGATTTTGTATCCAGCTACCTTACTGAACTGGTTTATTATTTCAAGTAATCTTTCTGTGGATTTTTTTGGGTCATCTATGTAGAGAACATTATCATCTGCATATAATGATAGCTTCAGTTCCTCTTTGCCTATTTGTATCCCTTTTATGCCTTTCTCTTGCCTTATTGCCCTAGCTAGGACTTCCAATACAATGTTAAAGAGTAGTGGGGAGAGTGGACATCCTTGCCTATTTCCAGATCTCAGATGGAATGCTTTTAGTTTTTCTCCATTTAGGATGATATTTGATGTAGGTTTGTCATAGATGGCTTTTATTATGTTGAGATAAGTTCCTTTAATACACAGTTTTTCAAGGGCTTTTATCATGAAAGGATGCTGGACTTTGTCAAATGCTTTCTCTGCATCTATTGATATTATCATGTGGTTTTTGTTTTTCTCTTTGTTGATGTGGTGGATTATGTTAATTGAGTTCCGGATGTTGAACCATCCTTGTGGCCCTGGGATAAATCCTACTTGGTCATGATGAATGATGCTTTTAATACATCGTTGGATTCGGTTTGCCAGGATTTAGTTTAAGATTTTTGCATCTGTGTTCATTAAGGATATTGGTCTGTAGTTTTCTTTCTTGGTGTTGTCCTTATTTGGTTTTGGTATGAGTGTGATATTTGCTTCATAGAATGTGTTTGGCAGTTTTCCTTCTTTCTCAATTTTTTGGAAATGCTTTAGTAGTGTGGGCATTTTTTCTTCTTTGAATGTCTGGTAGAATTCATTTGTAAAGCCATCAGGTCCTGGGCTCTTGTTTTTAGGTAGAGTTTTGATGACTGCTTCAATTTCGCTGCTTGTGATTGGTTTATTTAAGTTCTCTAGATCTTCTTTGTTTAATTTTGGGGAGTTGTATCTTTCTAAGAATCTATCCATCTAATCCAGATTGTTGTATTTATTTCCATATAGTTGTTCATAATAATCTCTTATTATCCTTTGGATTTCTTTTGTGTCTGTTGTAATTTCTCCTCTTTCATCTGTGATTCTGTTTATTAGGATGTTCTCTCTTCTTTCCTTTGTGAGTTTTGCAAGGGGCTTATCAATTTTGTTTATTTTTTCAAAGAACCAGCTTTTGGTTCTTCGTTAATCTTTTGGATAGTCTTTTTGGCTTCTAGATTATTTATTTCTTCTTTTATTTTTGTTATTTTTTTGTCTTCTGCTGGATTTGGGGTTTTTCTGTTGCTCTTTTTCTAGTTTTTCAAGTTGGTAGATTAGGTTGTTTTTTTGGTTATTTTCTTGGTTTTTTATGTGGGCCTGTATTGCTATGAAACTTCCTCTTAGATATGCTTTTGCCGCATCCCAGACATTTTGGAATGCTGTGTCTTCTTTATCGTTTGTTTCTAAATAAGTTTTAATTTCTTCTTTAATTTCTTCATTTACCCATTCTTTCTTTAGAAGCATGTTGTTCAGTCTCCAAGCATTAGGTGTTCTTCTTCTTTTCATTGTTGATTTCTAGTTTGATGCCCTTGTGGTCTGAAAAAAAAAGGTTGGTATTATTTTAATCTTTGTGTATTTATTCATGTTTGCCTTTTGACCTAGTATGTGATCAATTTTAGAGAAGGATCCATGTGCATTTGAGAAGAAGGTGTATTCTGTTCATTGTGGGTGTAGCATCCTGTATATGTCTATTAGGTCCACTTTGTCTAGGTCTTCTTTTAAGGCTTTTGTGTCCTTGTGTAGCTTTTGCTTTTTTGATCTGTCCTTTGTTGAGAGTGTGGTGTTGAAATCTCCTACGACATATGTGTTTTCATTTATATTTGCTTTCAGCTCTCTTAATAGCTGTCTTATAAATCTTGGTGCTCCCGCATTTGGTGAGTATATATTAATAATTGTTAAGTCTTTTTGGTTGATTGACCCTTGCACCATTAGGTAGTGTCCATTTTATCCTTTGTTACTTTTTTATTTTGAAATCTGCTTTGTCTGATATAAGGATGGATACTCCTGCCTTTTTGGGGGTCCATTTGCTTGTAGAATTGTTTTCTATCCTTTTACCTTCAATCTATGCTTGTCTTTCAGGATCAGATGTGTTTCTTGGAGGCAACAGAATGTTGGGTTCTGTCTTTTAATCCAGTCTGCAACTCTATGTCTTTTGATTGATGAGTTTAGCCTATTGACATTTAGAGTTATTATTGATGTTTGAGGGTCCAACAATGGGTCCCTGGTGGTCATTTGGGGTTCTGTTTTGGTTTGCTCTTTCTTTCTTTCTTTCTTTCTTTCTTTCTTTCTTTCTTTCTTTCTTTCTTTCTTTCTTTCTTTCTTTCTTTCTTTCTTTCTTTCTTTCTTTCTTTCTTTTTTCTTTTTCTCTCTTTCTTTCTTTCTTTCTTTCTTATTTCTTTCTTTCTTTTAATTATTCATTCCTTTTATTTTTCTGCAGGTTTCGCTCTTAGGGCTTCTTTCAGGATTTCTTGAAGGGGGAGTTGGTGATTGCAAATTTCTCTAGGCTTTGTTTGTCTGAGAAGTTTCTGGTTTTTCCTTCATAAAGGAAGGACAGCTTTGCTGGGTAGAGTATTCTTTATTGACACTTTTTGTCTTGGAGTGTTTTGAAGATGTGATGCCATTCTCTCCTTGCCTGGAGTGTCTCCTCTGAGAAGTCTGAGGTCAGTCTGATCAGTTTTCCTTTGTAGGTTATCTGTTTCCTCTCTCTTGTTATTCTCATAATTTTTTCTTTATCTTTAACTGTTGTAATTTTTACTATGATGTGTCTTGCTGTGTTTCTTCTTTCATTAAAGTAGTTTGGTGTCCTTTTTGCTTCGTGTATGTCTATTTTCATTTCTTTCTTCAGAATTGGGAAATTTTCCTCCATTATTTCATTGAAGAGCCTTTCAGATCCTATATCTTTTTCTTCCCCTTCTGGTATTCCAATTATTCTTATATTTGTTTTCTTTGGGGTATCTGACAGATCTCTGATTTTTTCTTCTGTTTTCTTATTCTTCTTTTCTCTCTCTTTCTCTTTCTTTGTTCTCTCTACTTCTGTATACTCTAGTGTACTGATTCTTTCCTCTATTTCTTCTAATCTGCTTTCCTGGCTCTTCCCTGCATTCTTGAGTTCTTCTATTTCTCGTTTTATGCATTGCATCTCCTGTAGTTTCTTATTTCGTGTTTCAATTTCGTTTTTCTGTATGTTGATGATGTTGCCCATTTTACTGCATTCTTGTTTACATTTTTCTACTACATCTCTTAATTCGTTGAATGCTTCTTCCCTTTTGCTTTCCCTTTTCTCCCCCTCTTCCTTGGATTCTTTGAGTGCTTCCATCATTTTGATTCTGAATTCTTTGTCTGACATATGGAGCATTTCTTCCATGTCATCAGATTGTTTTCTTCAGTTGATTTCTTCAGATTGTTTATCCTTTGGTGGGGAGTTATTTTTCTTAGGGCTTGCTTGAGTATTTATGGTCTTCCTCCTTCCTGTGTTTTCCTTTTGGATCCGCTGTATATATTGGGTGACTACTGCTCTGGTAGTAGGCATGTTGAAATCTATATAGTTGTGGATAACTTTGCCTATGTGCTTCTGGTAGTGAGTATCCTTGATTTCTGAGTTTGCGCCGGTGCCACATAGCAGCGCCAGCGCTTTTGGGCTTTGGGGTGGCAGTCAATACAGCTGTCCCAGCCCCTACAGCTGGGAAGACACCCCCAGTTCAAACACACTCAGTTCAGCCTTAACCTGGCTGGGAAGGCTTCTTTCAGTTGCAAAATGCAGTCTTCCCCCACACTCAGTTCAGCCTTAACCTGGCTGGGAAGGCTTCTTTCAGTTGCAAAATGCAGTCTTCCCCCTTTCTCCCAGGACCGTTTCCTTGGCAACCAGGTGCTGCCTGAGGGGCGGTCAGGGAGGAGACCTCATCGGACTTCCGTGGAGCTCTCACCCAGTTCCTGGTGAGGTGGCCGAGGGACTTGTGGTTACTTGTCGCCGGTGAGACTCAGTTGCTGTGAGCCTCAGCCCGCGCAAGCTGGGCTTTGGGGTGGAAGCTGTTGGCAGTCAGGACAGCTGTCCCAGCCCCTACAGCTGGAAAGGCACCCCCAGTTCAAACACACTCAATTCAGCCTTAACCTGGCTGGGAAGGCTGCTTTCAGTTACAAAATGCAGTCTTCCCCCTTTCTATCAGTACCATTTCCTTGGCAACCAGGTGCTGCCTGAGGGGGCGGTCAGGGAGGAAACCTCACCTGACTTCCGTGGAGCTCTCACCCAGCTGCTGGTGCAGTGGCCGAGGGACTTGTGGTTCCCAGTTGCCGGTGAGACTCAGTTGCTGTGAGCCTCAGCCCACGCAAGCTGGGCTTTGGGGTAAAAGCTGTTAGCAGCCAATAGAGCTGTCCCAGCCCCTACGGCTGGGAAGGCACCCCCAGTTCAAAACCTATCTGTGAGTGTTAGGAACTTATATCATTTTCTACTCCATGATGGGTGAAACATAGAGAGTTTTCATCTATGACCATCAAAGTACAGAGAAGTCACAGAAAGATATATACTGCACCCTTTGGAGTCTGATTGGATTCAGGAGGTTTCTTGCTGAAAACACAGCCTGTTGGCCTGAGAGGCATAAATCACCAGGAATTTGAATGAAAAAGGGGTTAATAACAAGTGGGAGAAATCATGACTTAAGATCTGAGGTTGATATGGACTTATATTCTTTTCTAATCCATGAAGTGTAAAACATAGAGAGATTTCATCTATAAACATGAATGTACAGGGAAGTTCCATAAAGATATATACAGCACCGTTAGGCTGAAAACACTGCATGTTGGCCTGAAAGGACTATATCAGAAGGAATTTAAATGAAAAAATGGTTAATAACAAGCGGGGGAAATCATGACTTAAGATCTGTGGGTGATATGGAGTTATATCCTTTCTACCACATGTGTGTATAACATAGGAGATTTCATCTATGATCATCAAAGTAAAGAGAGATCACTGAAAGATATATACTGCACCCTTTGTAGTCTAATTGAATATAGGAGGTTTCTCCATAAAAACACTTCCAGTTGGCCTGAAAAGCCTAAATCAGCAAATTTGAATGAGAAAGTGTGTATAACAAGTGGGAAAATCAAGACTTAAAATACGTGGGTGGTATTGACAGATATCATTTTCTACTCCATGAAGAGTAAAACATAGAGAGTTTTCATGTATGATCATCAAAGTACAGAGAAGTCACAGAAAGATATACACTACACCCTAGGAGTCCTATTGAATTCAGGAGGTCTATTGCTGAAAACACTGTTGTTGGCTTGAAAGACCTTAATCAGCTGGAAATTGAATGAAAAAAGGGTTAATAACAAGTGGGAGAAATCAGGATTTAATATCTGCGAATGTTATGGACTTATATCCTTTTCTACTCCATGAAGATTGAAACATATAGAGTCTTCATCTATGATCATCAAAGTACAGAGAAGTCACAGAAATATATATACTACATCCTTCTTCAATGGGGAAAAACTGAAACCATTCCAATTAAAGTCCGGAACCAGGCAAGGATGCCCACTCTCTCCACTTCTTTTCAACATAGTTCTGGAAGTCCGAGCTAGGGCAATAAGACAAGAGAAAGACATAAAAGGAATCCGAATAGCGAACGAAGAATTAAAGTTATCATTGTACACGGATGATATGATTCTCTATGTAGAGAACCCAGAAAAATCAACAGAAAAACTGATTGAAATAATAAACCGATTTGGTAAGGTAGCTGGATACAAAATCAACCTGCAAAAATAAACAGTATTCATATATGCAAAGAATCAATCAGAAGAAGAAGAAAAGAAAAAACATCTACCATTTACCATTGCACCAAAGAAAATCAAATACTTGGGAATTAACCTAACAAAAGACATAAAAGACCTATACAAAGAAAACTATAAAACATTCTTAAAAGAAATAGAAGATGATGTAAACATATGGAAAGACATTCCTTGTAAATGGATAGGAAAAATCAACATTATTAAAATGGCTATACTACCAAAGGCCATCTCTAGATTCAATGTAATTCCAATTAACATCCCAATGACATATTTTAAAGAGATAGAACAAAAATTACTGAAATTCATATGAAACAACAAAAGACCCCGAATAGCCAAAACCCTATTGACAAACAGAAGAGAGAATGGAGGTATTACTATTCCAGACTTCAAACTGTACTACAAAGCCGTAATAACTAAAACAGCATGGTACTGGTACAAAAACAGACAAACAGACCAATGGATCAGAATTGAATATCCGGAAATAAAACCACACATATACAGTCAATTAATCTTTGACAAAGGGGAAAAAAACACACCCTGGAACAAGGATAGCCTCTTCAGTAAATGGTGCTGGGAAAACTGGATAAAAACTTGTAAAAAACTGGACCAGGATAACACCCTCACACCCTGTACAAAACTTAACTCAAAATGGATAAAGGACCTGGAAGTGAGACCCGCAACCATAAAATACATAGAAGAAAACCTGGGCAAAACCCTTCATGAATTTCACCCAGAAATCCATTTGGGGAAACAACTATAGCTGGCAGAAAAATGAAGGAAAGCATAAACAGCTGGGACTATATAAAACTAAAAAGTTTCTTTTCAGCAAAAGAGACAATAAACAAAACAAAAAGAAACCCAACCAACTGGGAGAAAATTTTTGCCCTGCAGACAAGCGACAAGGGTCTGATAACAAAGATCCACAAAGAGCTCCTACAGCTCAACAAAAACAAAGCAAAAAACCCAATCAAAAAATGGGGAGAAGAACTAAAAAGACACTTCACCAAAGAGGAGATACAG
>PVHY01024710.1:0-19279 GCA_004024945.1 Uropsilus gracilis
AAAAAAAAGAAGGGAGATGGCGCAGAGAGTCCTAGAGGCTGGAGCCTTGGTTTTCCCTGACCTCTCAAAACATTTATGCCAGCTTCAGGCACTGGAAGGGTGTGACGACCTCTTGGGGCAGAGGCAGGGAGGCTCCTATGTGAATGACCCTGCCCTCTGGACCAGTACTGCCCAGAGACGCTTAGTTCTCTTTAGCACCAGCTATGCAAAACCCAGGTCACACTAGGTTAAGTTTTGATGTTCTTAACATTACAGGTGAGGCAGGAATCATCACGCATCTGAGAAAAATGCCTCAGTGCTAACTTCTCATCGTGGGCACCACCACACACACAAAGCTCCCTCAGTCGGTAGGGCCTGAGACCCGATTGGGGGTATGTCAGATGGCCTTGGCCGCTCATTTTATTTGCCTTGAAATCAAGCAGCTTTGAGAATCTGATTTCGGAGGAAATGGAGGGCAAGCAGCGCTGCTTCGACCCCTCACCGTGGCCAGTGACCTACACCTACCTTCTCTAGACATGCAGAAACGAGGCTTTCCCTCACAAGACATCTAAATACCCTTGCCTGGCTGTAGCAGGAGTGAGACAGAGCTCATGAGGTGAATACAGAATTTAAGGAGGCAGTCAGTGGTAAACATGGGGCATCTGTCTGCAGCAAATTCTGCTCCACAAATGGCAAAATAAGGTTGCAGAACTAGGTTGTGCACATAACACAGAGCCTTCCTGTGCCTCAGCTTATTGGGCCGTCACATGGTTGGGATGAGTGACAACGGGATTCCTGAAAAGCTGCTTGCTCGAGGGTCGGAGTGAAGCACCTGCACAGGACCCTGGGAAGGCCACAGCCAGAGGCGGACAGCCACTCTGCAGGCACATGTGGGCTGATGTCACTGCAAGGGAGGATCAGGGCATAAGACACAGCCACTGTGGAACGGTCCCCTGACTGCCTTTTCTGATCTTCTGGGTTATGTCGGTCCTGAAAGAAAACAGCCTCTAAAAGTGCAGTTGTTACTTCACCTTTGTTGGCATTTCTACCCTTGTCCTCCAGGGGGAGGACTGTGAAGGCCTGTTGAGTGGGATTGGAGGGGTGTGAGTGGGGGGCAGGCAATGGGGAGCACAGGACATGAGGCGGGGAGGAAGCCAGGAGGGATGGAGGGACTGCAGCTCTATCCAGGGCCCTAACAGAGCTAATCAGTTAAAGGGATTCATTTGGTTAACAACCTTCTTTAAAATGTAAATGTACACCTGGGGTCATTCACACCTAGCTGGGAGTCACTTGACTTAGATAAACAGAGAGCTTTCCTCCCAACTTAGGGACAGAAGGTATGGAGGGAGGGGTGCGGGCATAATCAATCTGGATTAGCACTGGGTCACAGAGGCTTACAGTCAGAAGGTTGCTTTGTCTAAAATCTTCAATTTCAAGATGAGCAAAAGTAGGCCTAATTAAAACTGTGCATTTCAGAATCCAGGCAAGAAGACTGGATGCGGTCTATCTGGAAGACAGTATCTTCTAAAACAGGCACACAAGGAGCACGTAGCGGCGGGGAAATTACAGGCTTCTTCATAACCAATACCAAGTGTTGTGACGTTTTCAATTTTTCGATTCTACTGAGGAACACACTCTCAGATGATGCACAGCAGGCGGTGGTTTCTCACACACACCTTTGCCATCCTGCACTTTCCTGGGCTCTGCACACAGGAGCAGTCTGTTCTGAAGAGCCTCGCCAGACAGGGCAAGTGGCTGCAATGGGAGGATTGCTTTGGGGCACTTTGCAGGGCAAAGGGATGAGGAGTTTCAGTCCCAGGAGGGCAAGGCGTGGGGTCCACACAAGGGAGTGGCCAGCAGAAGAGGAGGCAGAGCCCGGTGGCTCCAAACCTCCCCTATGAGTCCATGTGAAATGACCTTGCCTTGAGCCTAGGTTAAGCAGACTGGAGAGCAGACAGCTTCTTGGATCTGACACATCCAGGTTGAGCTACTCTGGATTAGGCAACAGCCAGTGGGGGTTCCTCCTCCCTCCCTGGCAGCCATTACCATACAGCTGACTTTCATGCTGTCTCTTAGGACACAGGCAAAGAGAGAGGCCCTTCTCATTCACCCACAATCCCCAGCTAAAGTGTACATAAGCTGAATTGTAAACAGCTGACTGTTTTCCAAGCTGCCACCCCCAGCTATGAAGGAAGAAATCAATGGAGCGAGGAGCTACCCTCCTCCATGAGCTCAGGACAAGGGAGCCATGGGGGATTTCCAGACAGCTGCAGGAACTGCTTCCCAGCCCACAGGCGGAGCTCTGCCACAGGAGCCTCCCACAACCAGATCAAACTCAGCAGATCACAGGGTGACTTCCAACAGGCCAGGTCAACATGCAGGGAACACCAGCTGACTCTGACTACAGGGGGTCCGAGAGAGTTTTCAAAAAGAGGTCTACTTAAATGGAGCCAGTCCTATGGCATGCATGCTGAGACATGGGGCTCCTAGACATTCTCCTCTCACAGTTCTCTGGCAATTGTTATAGGAGTTCAAAAGACAAGATGTCTGGAACCAATGGTAAAAGTGCTCCAGCAGACATCAAGCTCGGAGGAGATGGAAAGAACTGCAGCGGGCAGAGCACACAGGCCTGATGCACGGTACACTGTTTCCATTTTTTGAGTCCCTGTGTTGCTTCAAGCACTTGGTACCTGCTCGGAGCTTTAGTTTCTCCATCTATGATAACGAGGATCATACCACAAACCAGCAAAGCTACTTAGTGTCAGATATAAACGTGTAAAATGCCTGGGCTAATTACATGTAGCTGCTATCTGCATGGCACTTCCGACTTTGACTTTGGGATCAAAAAGACTCGAGGTTTAAAACCCAGTGTGTAATCAATCGTAGACCTCAATTTTCTCATCTGTAAGATGGGGTGCTTATTTGTCTCTTATGGCTGTGACGAGGATTAAGCACAACAAGTTTAGCAAACACAGGGGAAGAGGCCTGAGTCACTGGCCATCTAACATCACTGAGACCAGAGAGATTAAGGAAGCCACCAATCTCACACTCTCATGAGGCATAGCTTCTCACAGCCTCAGAACCGTTATTCCATCACAGTTCTAACCCCAGCATCATCATTCACGTCCCTCAGGTGCCCTAGTTCACTCAGGCTGTCCTTCCGTGGACTCTTCTGGTTAGGCTTCAGGAAGAACCGTGACTTCAATTTGACCAAGACTACAAGCTAACAGAAGTGTACCTGCCTGTGGGGCAATTATGTCTCAGTTCACCTTCCATGACTAAGCCACATGAAGGACAGCCACCAGTCTCTTTCCCTAAGGTGCCTTCGTACAGAGCATGAGGGGGCCCTAAGGACAGTGCAGAAGAATCCCAGAAGCCAGAAAAGACAATGCTGGAACAAGCAAAAGAACCACTTTACCTAGAGGATATTGCATTTATGGAATTTGCAACGCCAACAGGTGATTCGGCCCATGGAAAGAAACTAATGCGAAAGACTGAAGGTAAAATCATGGAGGATGTATTTTCAAAGTTAAAAAAAAAGCTAGAAATGTTTATTTTGTAATTATCGTGCAATATTGGTTATGTTTGCATAGTTGTAAATGTTTAGCGAATTCCCTTTATTTCCATATTAGAAGGAAAGGCAACCAGGTAGCCCAATGTGATGCCTTATTTCACTTAATTTGATTACCAAATGCAGGTTTGCTAATACTCTTAGATAATGAGCGAAGGGTGAGGGCAAAAGGAAGAAGCCTCAGTGGTCTCCTCGATGTAGTGGGGGTAGATAATACTTATCTTGCAAATCAACCCTCCTGATAGCTTCTGCTCTCAGGAGCAGGAAACAAGATTCCCTTCCTTCCTGTAACCAGGGTCTAAGCTTTCCATCTTCCTCCTCTGCGGCTAGCCAACTGATGGGATGGATTAATACTGATTACTGGAGGTCTGGAAATGTGGGCTAAGTTTTAAAAAGCATTTGGTCCATTAATTTTGTCTAAAATGTCATGAGCTTTGACTGTTTAAAGCTTCTTAATATAGCTGTGTGGACTGAAACCACATATGGGTATTTCAAATATGCTAAAGATATCAGTAACGAGGGATAATTATACAGTATTTGAGACATAATAGCCATGCAAGTGGAACTTTAAAAATAACTCATAGCAATCATGAACTCTCATTCTCTTGCCAGCAGTCTCAACGTTCAGTATGAGGTCTGGACCTCTGATCTACAAGAGAAGCACTGGTCATGACGTGGCATCTAATAGTCATCACTGTTGGAAAGAAATCCTAATACATTTCACTGCTAACAAGCAAGTCATCTGAGACACAGATACGTATTTTCTTTAAAAAAAAAGTTGTGTTAGTCAACCAGAATATGCCTCCACATCTGGATTCATCTCAAAGCAATGGCAACCCCTGTTAAAGAGTAATCATTACCATTTTTTTGCATTACTTTATTTTAGTTTTATTGATTACACAGACATATTTTATATTGCTGCAGACGCTGAGGTTTCCCCACTATTATGAACAGTAATCATCTCTTAGGCAGATGCAGAAAGAATGTTACCTTCTTTTGCATTTATCCAAACTAAAAAAAAAAAATTTAGTTTGGAAATTCAAATAAGGAAGCACATCCTTTTCCATTAACTATCAATATTTTGGAAGAGGAGGGGTAAAAATAACCATTAAGTTTTCCATCAGGCTTTAGAGCAAACCACACAGCAACATTTCTGATTTAAAGTGTATGCTATGCTTCTTACTACACTTTTGATCCTTAAAAAAAGAATCATCCATAATTGTATAGCTCTTGACTAACTACAAAAGTTTCTTTCTTGGCCATGTGATTTATATTCTACTTTTGTTAATAACGGGGTAAAAGTTCAGAATTTCTAAGTCAGCAGCTGTCTTGGATAAACGAATGACTGATCATTTTCCAACAATTCCAAAAATACAAGCTGAATTAAAGATAGCTTGGCCCTGAGTACCAGGCCAGTGCTGATGTAGCTAGTAATGCCAACTGAGGATTTAAAGTAAGTCAACACTAAGATGAAATACACATCTGCGTTGTGAATAAGGACTTAAAAAGTTACCTGAATCAGACTACCCATTAATTTTTTTTAACAAAAGACAAATAGAATGGTTTTAGCTGGGAACTCACACTGTAGTGTAAACTGTGCCATTCAAGTACCCAAGTCAGACCTGGAGGAGGCCTCCAGCTCTGATTTCTGTCAAACAAGGTGCTAAATCACAGTCATTTCTGTTACTCACAAAGGCTTCATCAGAGCAGATTGCCTAAGGCAGCCACAGGGGTGGAGAATCATCACTTTTGTGAGATTCTTCCTAACCATGAAGACAAATGAGTATTTTCACCTTCCAGTTGCAAAATGGCACAAAGGGAATAAAACCATCTCATTTATGAAGATTCCTTATGCTTGTTTCCCTGCATTTTTATGTAGTATATGTTCACTTCAGTAGAGAACCTTTTTGAGGGCAAGACCAAATCTGTCTGGAGATTAAACTGCACTGAACAGCTGGGAAAACTTGGTATAAACTTGAACTAAGAAGAGAGAAAACCTTTGGTGAACAAACAGCACACTGACATGGGACGGCATCACCAGAACTGGAACCACCGTCCTACTCTCCAGCTTCTTGGATTTGTATGATTTTGGCTGACTTGAGCCACGCTAGCTGAAAGTGAACTTTGACAGCAAGCAAGTGACATTATTTGGCAAATGGTTACCAACTGTCAGCATGAGCCCACAGCCCAGAGGACAGAGACTGCAATTGCAGGGAGAGTCTCTCAGCATAAGTTCACAAGAGGAAAATAGAGATTAAAAAACACCCATGAACTTGGCTAGACATTGATTCTGAGACAGTAACTGCTTTTAGTTTTTCCTAAGAAGAACGGAGGGGACACCTATGCAAGAACATGAGGAGATCAGAGGCAAGATCACTTGCATTTCATAAGATCTAATCAGGCATTCCTCTTCCCCTAGCTTAGTCGCTCTCCTCTGAAAGACCAGAACCAAGGGAACCAAAGCAGCTGAGACAGGAAATGAGTAAGGCAGGAAAAAGGATGTGGTTGGAAAAAGAGTGGATTCTGGGGCTGGGCCAGAGTAAGTACCAGGCACAGGGTCACTGATGGGGGAAGGGGTCCTGGTGACAGGAAGAGAAAACTCAGGCTCAATCAGCTTAGACTAGACAGTCAGAGACAGAGGCAGTGTGTCTGGAGAAACATAAAACAACTTCCTAAAGGTTATTCCCCACTGAAATAAAAAGGCAGAGAAACAGTGGCTGAAGAGACCTACAGTCATTACCTGACAGAGAAAGAAGAGTGGGAGTTTCTGCTTTACCTTAAGGTGAGTGGAAATAATATAGCTACAATGAGTGCATCTGACAAAAGTATTTTAGCTATTAAACCAGGTCCTGGAAGGGAAGTGGGAGGCTGGGAGGTGAGCTCCCGATGAAACATTCATTAAGCAGGCATGAGCTATTGATTGTTAAACAACGAAATAGGAAGAAGGGGGTGGGAACAGGAGAAACTGCTCTTGAATATGCAGCTGAGAAAACAAGGGAAGAACAACAAGAAAATTAAGCTAAGATCTTAATTTCGGAGACTATCTACTCTCCGAAGATTAAGTCAGGAGGAAAAAAGGCATCTATTCTTCCCAGTGTGTATGCAGAAGCCTGGAAACAGATCCTCGGTGGGCTGAGAGGCAGGGCTCACGCGATGGAGAGTGCCGGGAAAGGGCAGGTGCCAAAAGAGCACCATCACCCATCTGCTGGACCCTCTGTGAAACAAGCCAGCGCTTGTGAGCCAGCCAAAACAGAGCGCTGGTTCCCGCCTTGCAGGGACTGAAATTTAGCTACAAAAATAGTGGAAGACAAAGTTGATCAGTTGGTTCCAGTGTGAATAGTTCCAAATATAGATCTGGATGTTGGGATCTACATTTCTGTGGGAAAAATTACTTTTACGTACTCTCGGCAGTGCCCACGACAGTGCTTTACATGAAAGGAGCTCAGGTGTGTTAAATCTAAATAAGCAAAACCTCAAATACTTAGCTGTGCGGGTAGCTTAAGATTTGAGACAGAATCTCTTGACCTACAACCCACATAATGAGTTATTTCCTTTCTAGAGTCAAAATGATAGGCAGTTCTATATCCCTCCTGACCTCAAGCTAAGGCCCGATTAACAGACACCACCACAGGTCTGCTGGCCCCAACCAGAATAAATAATGGTGAAGGCAGAAGGGAGAAACACAAGAGCAGCTAGCAATCGCCTTGCTTCATTAGCCTGTAATTTTCACACTCACCTAGAAATCCTGTCAGTCCCAACATTTGGGATGACTCAGGAGGGGAAGGAAAGTCCCAGGTGAATGATAATTGGATTACCCAGTTATGCACCAGAGCCAAATGGCTGGAAAAGGCAGGACAGGAGGGTCTGAGACTTCAAGTGACACTGTTTTCTAAACCTAAACCAAAACCAACAACAACAACAACAAAAACCCAAATAGTTGGGTTGATAGACAATGGGATGGAGTATTTTAAATTGGGGCTGCCCCAGAAAAATCGGGGACACATGGTGGATTTAGGTCGTAGCTTCTTCCACAACAAGGAATACCCTGGGCCCAATGTGCTAAGAAAAGATTAAAAATCTGGAAGGAGATAGCTAAGGGGAAAGAGATCACTGCTATGTAAACCGGGAACCAGGTAAAGCATTCTAGGTATGGAATAGGAAAGAAAGTTGGTCAGAACTGAAAGTATGCCAGTAAAATCGTTCAGGTACCAACGGCGGGGGTGGAGGGGGGGAAGGGATGGTGAGGTATGACTGGCAGAGACGTGGTATCCAACAATACAGGAGCTGGGGGTTAGGTGTTCAGACTGTCGCTTCACCATTAGTTGGCGACCTGACCTTGGGCGAATTCCCCATCCATGGGTTTCCATTTAAATAGAGACGCTCACAAGTTCCGATTTTAATATAAAGAACCGTCAATATCGCATCCCTTCCTTTGGCACGAGGAGAGAAGACGCTCTTCTAAAAATGGAAGAGGACAGACACAGAACAGCTTGCCTCTTTCCATCCAATTAAAAACCTCGTGAGACTGAACTAGATTAAAAACAAAACTCCAGCGAAGCCGCAGGCCCTCCAAAATAGGTAGTCCTCCACCCAGAAAGCGCCGCAGATGCCAGCGGCCCTGCCCGGGCCCGAGCGCCAGCCCGGCCCGTGGCCGTCCGGGGAGGACGCGGCGGGGTGGGGGCGGGGTGGGGGCGCGGGGGTCCGGGGCAGGGACGGGGACACACGGAAGCGCTTGGCACGTCGGGGGTGACACGGCGGCTTCCGGGGGAGTTGCGAGCCGGCCGGGTACCCGGGCGGGGAAGGGAGAGACGGGGCACCTCGCAGGCGCCAAGAGGGCGAGAGTCGCGGGCTGGCACGGCCTGGCAGCCGAGTAGGCCCGGGCCGGGAGTGGCCGAGGAGGGCGGTGCCCGCTTCCCAGTGCGACGAGCGCGGGCCGCGGACCCCCTCCAGGCGAGAACCCCTCCCCCGCCACGGGCACTGACCTGTCCAGGGCCCGGCTGGGCCTGGCCGGGCGGGGCCTACGCAGCCCCTCGGCCGGGCGCCGCCTGGCGCGGGGTCCCGGGCCCGGGCGGGCCGCCTCCTCTCCGCCGGGAGCCTCCGAGCCGGGGCCCGGGGCTGCCGCGGCGCATTCGACCGCACCGGCCCGGCCGGCGTCAACAAAGGGCGGCAGGGGCGCGAGGCCGCGGCGGGGGCGCGGGCGGCGGCCGGATTGCGCGCGCGCGGCGGGCGCTCGAGGGCTGCAGCCGCCGCGGAGACAATGCGGCGCGTCCCGGCAGGACTCCCGCGGCCGCCTCCGTTGGGGGCGGGGCCAGGCGGGCGGGGCCAGGCGGGGGCGGGGCCGCCTGGGGGCGGGGCCCCGGCGCGGAAGCCCGGCCGCGCGCTTCCTTTGTGCGGCCGCGCCGCCCCGCCCGCCCGCCCGCCCGCCCGCGCCCCGGAAGGCGCGGCCGGCTCCTGGCCGGTTAGGGACCGGGGGCTTTCGGTTTAGGGAGCAGGGCGCCCCGCCTCGAGGACGTCCGCCGCCTCCTGGGCCCACAGTTCCCAGGTGGCGAGAGGGCTGCGGCTCCCACCTCGGCCAATTCAGAGACAGTGATAATGACTAGCAGCAATTAAGAGCTTAAAATGTGTCAAGCCCTACGAGCAAACACTCGCGCTTACTGTTCACAGTGACCCTACAAGTGGTCATTATCCTCCCACTGGGAACTGGGGATCAGAGAGGTTAAGTAATGACCAAAGTGATCCAGTTACACCGCCATAAACGGGGTAGTGTCTACTCTTTTCGCTCTGAGGGCAAGTGAGGAAATTCACGAACTGACTCAGTGCCTCGCACAGGTTGCAACAAATAAATGCCACTTCCCTTCCTTAACTGCATTGGTTTAAACGGGATTATCACGAAGCACATCATTCCGTGACCGCGGGAGGGGCTGTGGTGGGTACGAAAGACCACCACGTGACTGGCAACCTCACCCCGGAGGCTCAGGCGGTGTAACTGGACGCACGACACGAGTTTCTCCAGGGTGGCTCTTTCCCAACGCAAACCATTTTCTTGACTTTCTTAATACTCACCTTCTACTCCCCCTCCCACTCCAGGCCTCAGCCCCCCCCTTTTTTTTTGTTCCCACCTTTTGCATTTATTTTTCACCCCGATACACTTCGCTCCTTTTCCCCATCCCCCTCTTGGCTTGTGGATTGTGTAAATGTAATAAGCCATTATTAGCTTGAGGTCTGTACAAAAGCTGGCGATGTGATGGACTCACCCGGCTACGTAGTCACTCGTGAGCCCTGCTCTAGGACAACGCTGCTCCTACCCTGAATGCTGTCCCGGTCACCTTTCTCTTCCCTCTACTATTCAACATTTGCAAGCCTACTTTCATTAATATCCCTAGGCCCCTTTCTCCCTTTGCATGTCATACGCTGACATTATGTTTTATAAATGAAGGTAACATGAGACTGAACACTCCTTTCTCTTCTCCGAACATGTCCACAGTCCTGCTTCTCTACTCTTCCTCCCCTCGGCCCTCTGGAATGCCCTTTCCCCAGGCCACCTGTCCAGGTCCCACCTATGCTGCAGGGGCGAGACTCAAGAACAGCGGTGGGCAACCCTTTTCTGTTAGGGGCCGGGCAACAGATATTTTAGACTTTTAGATATTTTAGACTTTGCAGGTCACTGGTTTTCCACGTTAGTGTTCTTCTCTGCTGTTGTAGCACAGGCAGTACTTCATGAACGTGAGTGCGTTCCAAGGCAACTTTATATACGGAGGCCAGAATTTGAATTTCATCGAATTTTCAGGATTGTGAAATATTTTTTCTTTTGGTTTTTGAGATGCAAAACCATTATGAGCATGTAGACTGTACAAAACCTATGGACGTGATGGGCTCCCCTGGCCATACTGTCTGCCAGGTTTGCTCTAGGACTGCACTGCTTCTTCCCTGAAATCTATCCTGGCCATCTCTCCTTGGTAGTAACTTATCCCTCTCAACTTTGAAAGCACTTACTTACAATCTTTCTATGGCATTTATTGCATTTTAATTTTTGCTACTTTAGTTTTATTGTGTATTTTTTTTCCTGTTCATTTCTCAGCTTTCCCAGTAGACCTTATACTGCTTGGAGGCAGCCTAGAGCTCTTCTCCAGGCATTATCTCCCACTGTGCTTTGCACAAAGCAGGCATGTATATTTAAGTCTTGGATGACTGAGAACTGTTTCCACTCTGCAAAGCTTCCTTCTCCCAAGAGACAGCACCTTAGGAGCAGGTGGCTTGTTTTGTGTTTATCACCTTGACTAGGCTTCAAAAAGATTTTTGAGAGCTCCACAGATGAGATGGAGAAAGGTAGGCAAGTGTCAGGTCACTGAAGGATGATTGGCTAACAAATACTTGGACAAAAAGTGTTGATTATCACCAATCTGCAGACAGGGCACTCAGGTCCTATTCGTTATTTCTATTGGCAAGTTGGTTAAAGATAGAGACAACATAATCTACAGATAGCAACGTTAAGCAGAGGAATTAGTATAGTGAATAACAAGACTCAGTATAAAACATTCCTTCCCCACCACTCAGTCTCCGTGCCTCAGTCTTCTGGTTTCAAAATGGGGGTAACTAAAGTTCTTCATTCAGAGGGCTACTGCCAGGACTAAATGAGGAAGTACATGGACAGCCTGGCACAGAGGTTCAGTGAATGTTAGCTATTAACTATCACCATTTTCTTGCTAGGAGGAACTGTGAGTTAAATTCATCAGGTGACATTTAATGATTATAATTAATCATATTTTGGCTCAAAATATAAATTGCACAAAGTTTGAGACTGAGGAAACCTGAAAACTGGAATGATAGCAGTTACAGGAAGACTCACATGATACCATGTAGAAAGAAACCTCAAACACAGAAACAAAGCCCAGGCCAGCCCTGTGTGACTTGGAGGAGAGTGTGCTGAGATGCCAGCGTGTCCTCCTCCTGGGGAGTCCTGGAGCAGGAAGGAGAGGGTTTACATACGGAGAGGTGCTGCAGTCACAGGGAGCCTCTGAAGAATGGGGACAGTGATACTTAGAGCAGCAACTGGCACCCTATAGCTGTTCACCAAATTTTGGTTCCTCTCTCCCATGCAGATTAGGAAACAGTTTTGCTCCCTGAAGGGCTTAGAAAGTTAGGCCTGGGAGCTCATCTATGGGGACTAGTGGCCCTTCATATCTGGAATTAATATGCTTAACTTTGGGGGTCCTACTTTAAGACAATTCAGAAGGTGGAATGTGGCTGGGCAAGAATGGCCAAAATGGTAGGGATGGGAGGGCTTGGCATGATACTGGTGATATATAGCCTGGAGATTTCTCCCCCTTTTAATGGGGAGGGGTCCAGGTGACTGTGTACAAACACTGCTACAAGTCACAGGGCAGCATCCCAACCAGAGCTGGAAATTCCAGAAAAGATTTTGACTTAATTTCAAGAAAAACCTGATAACTAAAGCAAATTCACAATGGGATGGGGTGCTTTTGAAAACCCCTTATTATTCTAACTGTGCCAGATAAAGGATGATCTTTTTAAAAATGTTCTTTCTTCTTTATTTTTTCCCTTTCCTCTACCCCATCCTCCATTCCTTATCAGAAATGTATCATCTTCCCACCCCCACCTCCCCTAGCACTTCTTCCTCAAGTTTTCCCCTTCTTATTTCTCTTTTTTCTCCAGACTCTCCTGCCCACACTCCCAGCATACACAGTGCATGACCAGTATGGCTTTCTTGAGTTGTAAACAGCCACAGCCCAAAACACTGCTGCAAACTGGGCGAACACTGTTGCACATACCAGCACAGAGGGAGGAGAGCAGTGGGTCACCTCAGAAATGCCCCTCCATTGGGTCAGAGTGGTCTGGCAGTCACAGAGAAGGCACTTGTCACTGGGTTCTCAAAGATAAGACAGGTAGGGATCCCAGGCTGAACATGGGTCCTTCAATGATACTTTCCATGAGCTGGATCCCCAGTAATCTCCCCCTAGGCATTTCCCTGTCTGAGCTATGCAACCATCTTGTCATATTTTCAAGGGCAAGAACTTCCTCTCCTACCAAATGAAGCAGGGAACTGAGACAACAGGTTGCCTGCCTGAAGTTTTAAGTTGACAGCAATAACATGTAGGCTCCGGAGTCAGGAGCTAGTTCTTCCAGCTGTTTATCTTTTACTCTCCAATCTTCTGGGTCTCGCCCCCATTTTTTTAATCCTTGGCTCATCTTCTCATTTCCCCTTTCTTTTTTTCTTTCTTTCTTTTTGAGACTAGGTCTCACTAGTTCTTTCTTTTCTTTTTTTTTTTTTGAGACTAGGTCTCACTATTTTTGCCCGTGGAACTGCAGGCTTATGTTGCCTGGGGTACCACAGACTCAAGCAATCCCCAGCCTCAGCTTCCCAGATAGCTGGGATTACAGGCACACCACCACGCCCAGCTATTTTTTGGGACTACGCCTCACTACATGCCCCCAGCGGGACTCGAACCGAGATCCCTGGTTCCGGCCATGGCTTCCTAGGCTGCCGCTTATAAGCACGCGCCACCGTGCCTGGCCTCATTTCCTCTTTCTGTTTCCACCTACCCAGCTTCTTCTTTGTCTGTCTGGGCTGCAATCTTCTACCCCACTGTTCCAGCTGCCCAAGTGAAATGTGCCAGGGGATGGCAAAGGCCGACCCCACCCCCTGGGGCCCCACTGCACTCCTACCGTGAGCTGGGGACTGGTGGATGTTAGGGCTCTTGGAAACAGGGAGGCCCCCAGGCATGGCAGTGATGATGGCTTGCTGATGTGGCGATGGGCCAGACCGAGTCTCAGGCACACTCTTCTCGCCAGGTACCACTTCCTTCCAGTCATCTGGGGTACACTGCTGGGGCTGTTGGGGGACAGGACAGAAATGAACTGAATGGACTCTACTCAGACCTTTCCGTTTCCATGGAGCTTGAGTAGCTGTCAAGGACTTTTAAGATTCAGCTAGTCCCAAGTAAGGGAGAGGTTCCATATCTCTCTTGTAATACCCAAGGAAGGACTTCAACACTCAGCCACCCAGAAACACACCCAGATGGGGCCATGGGGTTGCCTGACCTGTCCATTCCATTGTTCCAGGAGCTCGGGCTCAGCTTACTCACCACTGGGGAGGCAGGCTGCAGTTGTAGGATGACAGCTGAGGCATGCTGGAACCTGCGCTGTGGGGCATGGGACAGCCCCTCCGCGAATCCATTGTGAGGCCCAGTGTCTGGTGCGGGAGGGTGACACTGTGGAGAGCTGCCGGGCTTATGCAGATTGGCAGTGGGGCACTGGAGAGGCAGGGCGGAGGTAACTGGGCCTAGCGGCATGACATGGGCTTCAGAGTTGGGTTGCAGGGCCAAGCTTGGAGCAACTGAGGGGACCTGGGGGTGGGCCTGGGCTTGGGGTGCAGGCCGTGATTGCTGGGGTGGTGTCGGCTGCTGTGGTTGCTGTTGGATCACAAACTGGGGCTGCAGGTGCTTTGAGGATGACTGCGAGAGGAGCTGGTGTGGCTGGAGCTGAGCATACGCTGAAAGGGAAAGCCCAGGTCAGGGACATGGCTTGACCCCTCTTCCGCGACATCCCTCAACCGTTCCCCCTCCCTCAGCAACATACAGGCTTCCCAAGCTCAGTGCTTCTTGCTTTCGTCTTTCTCCTAGAGCCTGAGCATTTCCACAGCCCAGTCTGCTCAGCTTCTCGCTCTCTTCCTGTGCTGAAACAGAGCCGCCCCTCCAAGCCTGCTGCGGTAGGGATTCAGGACGTTCAGCCCAGATGCTGACGAGCTTCACATGCCTCAGCTGTGTAGGACCAACCATCCTGGCCAGTTTAGCGTGAGGGCAGATCAGCTCGACCTGTTTTGCCTAAAAGCAGCCTGTTCGTGACCCCCTCCCCACCCCCAGGGCCGGAGGGTGGGCAGAGAGGGGCTGTGCCATATAGAAGCACACACTCTGTGGGGTGGAGCCCCACATGTGGATATGTACAAAGACCCCCAATGACTACAGAGAGGGGCAAACTGTGGGTCCCGGGCTCACATTTAAAAGGACTCCTGAGACGCTTCAGGTGCAAAGCAAACTGACTTCAAATGAAGTCAGGGCAGTTCCTTCTTCCCTGAACTTTGACTATTTACACATAGTTTTTGACTCTGTCAGCGTAGCTCCAAATGGAGCTCAGGGCAGAATGCCAATGGGATGGAAAGGACAGAATGAGGTGTGAGCAGGTCCTTGGTGACAGACCCCTGCCCATGTAAGCCCAGGGACAAGGACGGCCCCAAGGGGGAGGTGGATGACAGTGAGCTGTGCATACCAGGTCAGAGGGCAGTGCGGCTTTGGGGGGAATGAGCTGGGTGTGAAGTGGTGGTGGACTGTCCAGATGGAAACCGCCAGCAGACATTTGGGGCTTACAAATTACTCCAGAGACAACCTACGCCTTGTCTCTTGATTCCACACTGAGTAGCTTAAAGTAACCATCAGGCAGAGATTGTTAATCAGGCCAACCTAAAACTAGGGATTTCTGAGGTCACTCCGGCAGCTGAGATGCGCCACGGGTTCATGTTAGGCTCCAGTGGCCCAAGGATCCGCAGATGACATCTGTGGCATCATTGCGGAACACTGAGGCAGGACTTTTTCTCCCCTCATTCAGAATCACAAACTCCTGCCCCGGAAACAAAGTTGCTGTAGGGGCCCACACGAGCTAGGAGCTGGGGACACGCAGGTCTGGGGGGGGCCAAGGGCACAACCACTAGGCGCTGAGACTCGCGTGGCCTGACTGAGCCTTTTCCTCTTCGGGTTTTAGGGCCTTATCTGTGAGACGAGAGGTCTGGGGGAGGTAGCATGTCTCTTTCAGTCCTACAGTTTGAGGGTGGCTGCCTCAGGAAAAGAGTTTAACATATAAGTTGGGGAAAAGGTTAGAGAGGTAAAAGGTTTCAAATGTATAGCATGTTAAGAGCATCATCAGGGACAATACATGTTTGTTGACCACTTTCCTTGTTGGGACAGGCACCAACCTGGTGGCCTTTTACCCACAGATCTCCTCCTGGCCCACTCCCTCCCCACTCCCCACTCTGCACCACTCGTGGAAAATCGAAGACTGTCTTAGAACCATGCTGAGCTGAAAAATAAAGCTCATATAGGTGTAGATGAAGTTCACAGATCAAAGATCCCAAGGTATTTGGGGGTGGAGTGTACAACTTTTGAGCTTAATACCACGGCAAGAACATGATATAATTCCAGCACGATTCTGGGTCCTTTTATTTCAAGTGTGGCAGTAACTTTCCAATTGGTCTTTCTGATTCCAGTTTCACCTCTCTATAATCCATCTTATAGATGGCAAGTTAATCTTCCTAGTGTACTGATCCCTGATTGAAAGTCACTGGGGATTTGCCTTTACCCTGTGGTATCTAAATAAAGCCCCTGATAGCCAAGATCTTTTTCTAACAAACTAACCTTTTTTCTTAGATCCAAGCAATCCTTACTGACTATTGTTCCCTGTATCAGGTTTATGCCTTATCTCCCAGCTAGAGTGCCACAAATCACATCCCAGTCCCCTTTTCTGACCCTTCCAGCAGACAGGGCAGACTCCTTCCTTCTCTGAGCTATACCAAGACCTCTCTCCTTCCCTCTCCCACCTCCCCCTACATTGGAACTGTGGTGTGCCCAGCAGTCCACTGTGGGCTCCAGGATCAAAGTGCTTGGATTTGAAGTCTAGTTTTGCCACTTATACACTTATCAGCGGTGTGATACTGGGCAAGTTTCGTGACCTCTGTACCTCTGTGTCACCACCTTTATAACTGGGGTAATGGATGATACCTAGTTCAATCATTTTGGCCAACAATTGATCTCACTTTAGTAGGTAAAACTTGAATCATTTGTTTCCTCCAAAGTACCTTAAATTTAGTTGATATACAGTCAGTATTGCTGAATGAATGAATGACAACATGGAGGGCCTCCAGCTTGTCTGTACCACTTCTGAAGGCATTTCCTCCTCAGAGCCAGGACGTGGAGGTGGGGCAACCCTGCGCCATCTTGTGTAAGTGACATTCTGGTTTACTTAAGACTGTACCTCCCCAGCCTCAGCCCACTTCCGGCACTAACCTGCAACCCACCCTAGCTGCTCCATGTGTCCATAATATACCTCCTTGCCCCCCACCCTTCTGGCTTGTCTCAGTGCTTCCACTTCCTGGAAGACCCTTTCTGCTTCAGTGACCTATGGCTTAAGCTTCTTTGGGCCCAGCTCAACTCCTGCTCTCTCTGAATTCCTGAAGACTTTCTGTTGTTGTTCAACTCATATGTGATTTCACATGTGCAATTCTATGTATTTTGTTGATTCTCATTCCCTTCCCACTTCATGACATTTTAACATCTTCTGAATGGCATCAGTTTAATGTGGCAGTATGTTTCTTAGAGAAAATAAAATCAGGGTGCATCTTATAATCAGTGTTAGAGTAAATGAAGTAGGGATACTTTAATCTTCTGTGTGTGTTTCTTATCTAAATAGATGATGTGCCTTTTGAATCTAAGACATGTCTTTTGTCATTTTACACTTAAAAGATGCGCTTTAATTCAGCTGGAAGGTTTTTCTCTTTCTTTTACCTCCCATATCACCACATATAATAGTCATGTATTTACAGATGTCTAGTGAATATATGATCTGGTAAGATGGATTCTTTTCTCTGTCATGCAACTCAGTTATATTTCCTGCCGGCGCCATGATAGTGGAAGAGGCCATGTTCCTCCTTCTTTCTGGCTAGGAGGCAGTCTGTCAGTTTATAGAATAAACTGCACAGAAATCTCTCTGGAGCGTTCTTATTTTTCTCTAGTTTATGGTAGCTTCATTTCTCCCTGGCACCCATTTTGATTCCCTATCTCCTGTGGCTAGAAAGTTCATTGTTCCTCAGGAAAAATGGGTTGATTCCATGGGCCCTCAATCACAGCTTTGGCGCCCCCCCCATCCCCACCCCCCTTTCTGTTTTGAGCAGGCAGGAGACAGGTCTGGGGCCACCACAAATTAGGAACTAACTAAAAGGCATTGTCCCATCCTTTCAAACCTTGAACAGCCTTGGGAGAGACCAAGTCACGGCTCCCTCACCAGTTGGTTGTCAGCAAAAAGAGGATGCAGGTCCCCAGGCAGGAGGACTGAATGGGAGGGACTGCTGGCAAAGCCCCTTCACTGCATCTACTCTCAGGATCTATTCAGAGTAGATGCCAAGATTTCAAGAGGGCAGAAAAACTGCTCACTGCCCCAGAAAGCCTGGGACCCTTGTCCCAAAGTATAGGAAAACGTAAGCGTTGGTTGCAAGCCTGTGAATACGCTCGGTTTTCTAGGAGCCTGCTATAATTGCAAGAGCTTGGCATCCTCTGGCCTACAGGCAAGAGAAGACTGCTAGTGGGAGGTGTGGCATCATTTTTTGCTAACCACTCCTCAAGGTGGAGAACATCAGGTGAAGAGATACTTGCCACTGATTCAACACACACTGCTAAGCGCCTACTGTGGACCCAGTACTCTGCTTGGTCGGTGAGGATACTGACAAAAACATGGTGCCGAGAATAGATGAGAGAGAGGGGGGGAGGTAAACAGGTGCTCTTAGTAAATTTGGTGTAGGAGGCAAGCACAGGATATCTTCATATCACAGGGAAGGGGACTGGCTCAGCCTGGGGATGGGGGGGGGACACAGAGGAGGCTTCCCAGTAAGTGCTCACCATGATCAACAGCAGGAGGGTGACAAAGGAGGAGCCCGTGGGAAGGCAAAAGGTGCCACCTCATGTCCGGGGATCACTAGCAGCTGAACCAGGTGCTGATGGGAGGTGAGCCCAAAGAGCAGGCACCTTCCCGTTAGACTTGGAGGCCCCTGAAAGGTGTCTGCTCTCACTGAAAGGTGTCGCCTGGGATCAGGCCTTGGAGTAACTGAGAATGAGCCTGGCGCCAGAGGGCAGAGCTCCTCACCCACGCACGCACGCACGCACGCACGCACGCACGCAGACAAGGAAACTCCTTTCAGAAAAATCCGGAAAGCGACAGCCAGGTGGGTTTTCCTGGAGCGAGCCCCTCCAGGTTGAAGGCTGGGAACTCACGAGGGGAGCTGAGAGAAGCCTCCCTCGGAGAAGACTCTGGGCCTGCTCTGCTGCCAGCTGGAAAAACCAAGTAGCCTCTGAGACTGGGATGCCTTATATACAGTTGGGCACATTACAAGGGGGCTGGTTGCTCTATCTCTGCCCCACCTCGGTCTTGGACTCCGGGATGGGAGCACAGCATGAGTGGGTAAAAGTATGGGTTTTATTTTACAAGTGAAAATTATTTATCATTTTAGAGTAGCCAAAAGACAGTATAAGGCTGGGGTCTTGGTGTTGGAAAGCAATCATTTTACCACATGCATTGTAGTCTTTTATGCCACTCATCTTAAGCTGATGTTCATTTAGCAATGGAGTTTTGAGCTAGCCATACTGTCGCATGCCTGTAATCCCAGCTACCTGGGCGGCTGAGGCTAGGGATCACTTGAGTCCGAGGATTCAAGACAACCCCGAGCAATATAGCGAGACCTAGTCTCTTAAAAAAAAGTGGAGTTTTTAAGTCAAAGTTGTTACAAATATTGTCATAACATTGCGTTGAAGAGTATCGTAACAATAAAAGCAGGGCCTTTCGAGTGTGACAGATCTGGGCCTGAATCTTGGTTCTGCCACCTACAGGCTGTGTAAACTTGGACAAATCACTTAACCTCCTACATTGTGACTTATGGTTCTGTAAATGGCACACACA
>PVHY01024711.1:0-19292 GCA_004024945.1 Uropsilus gracilis
AAAAAAAAAAAAAAAAAAAAAAAAAGCCATTCTAGAAACCCACCAGAACTTAGGCCACCATAGGTCAGGCTTGCTGCTCACAAGCAGTTGGAAGTTATCAAGAACTACTGTTCTTGGCTCGTGCCTGTAAGCTTCAGCCTATGAAGTGGCCGGGGCTAGGGATCGCAGTTGAGTCCCGCCTGGGGCCTGTAGCGAGACCTAGTTCCAAAAAAATAGCTGGGCGTGGTGGCGCATGCCTATAATCCCAGTTACCTGGGAAGCTGAAGCTGGGGATTGCTTGAGGCAAAAATAGCGAGACCTAGTCTCAAAAAAAAAAAGAACTACTGTTCTTGAGGTTCCATGTGGGCTTCATAGTCTCCTAATCCTTCCTCCACTTAGTCCAAGAGGATCTTCCAGTTAAGGTTTATATCCCCCATTGGAGTATGAGTCCTTGAAGCCAGAGATCAAGCAACTTAGTCCCACATTGCAGCCATCAGCTAATAGCCTACACATAGTAGAGGCTCAGTTTCTGTTTGGGAAAGAATCAAGGAATGTTACCTGTCTCACTTTCTTTCACTAGCCTGATAACCCAACCCTTGATATCCAAACCCTGAGCAAAGTGCCAGTGCTTACTTGGGGTTGATATTATTTATGCTAAAGACCTTGGTTTTAGCTTGGTTCATATAAAATTCAACAGACTCCTACATGGGCCAAATTTTCCTCTGGTCCTGAGATACCAGGGTTTTTTACTCAGGCATATTCCCCAGGGCAAAAGGCCAGAGCCCAGCCTCAGATTCTTTCACAGGGAGGGAGGTCCCTGCTGCTGATTTTGCCCTAGACTGAAGGAGAGGGACAGGAGTTACTGCTGGCTGAGGGTGGAGGCTCCTGATCCAAATGCCAGGCCTGCAGGTCTGTCTGGGGGCAGTGATCTGACCAGCAAAACCAGCCAAGTCAGGGCAAGGGAGGGGTCCTTTTTTGTCTTGATTTAACAGAAGGCAGATTGTCTGGCTGTTCTGGCAGAAAGAAAGGACTGATAAGTTCATCCGGGAGAAACTGCCAGTAGGCGTGTGTGTGGGTCATTACAGCCTTCCAGAAACCAATTCCTTCCTTTACAGGGTCTTCTACTTCCAGACCACTTCTTACATGTCTGGCACATGGCCTTCCTCTGTCAGCCATGCAATAACCTCCACCCCTGATACTCTAAGAACAGGAGACAGTAGGCCGGGCATAGTAGCTCATGCCTGTAAGCAGCAGCCTAGGAAGCCACGGGTAGGGCCAGGGATTGCAGATCGAGTCCCACTGGGGGCACATAGCAAGACCTAGTTTCAAAAAATAGCTGGGTGTGGTGGCACGTGCCTGTAATCCCAGCTACCTGGGAAGCTGAGGCTGGGGATTGCTTGAGTCTGTGGTACCCCGGGTAACGTGAGCCTGCAGTTTCACAGGCAAAAATAGCGAGACCTAAGCCGGGCACGGTGGCGCATGACTGTAAGCTTCAGCCTATGACGCGCCTGGGGCTAGGGATCATGGTTCAATCCCACCGGTGACATGTAGCAAGACCTAGTTTCAAAAAAATAGCTGGGCGTGGTGGTTCGCACCTGTAATCCTAGCTACCTGGGAAGCTGAGGCTGGGGATTGCTTGAGTCTGTGGTACCCTGGGCAAAAATAGTGACACCTAGTCTCAAATAAAAAAAAGAAGCAAGACCTAGTCTCAAAAACAAAAACAAAAACAAAAAAGAACAGGAGACAGCAACCCCATAGGAAGGATAAATGTTGAAGTAGGGAAGTCCCAATACTCCCCCACCCCCCAACACCCCCATGCATGTCCACTGACTCTTCCTTAAGCCACATTCTACTCCCTGATAACTCAGATAACACAGTTTCCCCAAGGTTGACTTTGGATGAGTGTTCCCAAAACACTGGGAAAGTAGCCTTGAAAACTAAACTAACTTCCAGATTAGGTCTATTCTGAGAAGGCAGACAGTGGAAGCAAGCAAAGCTGAGAAACCAACTTGGTAATTCTTTTCAGTTACTACCAGTGATCTCCTAAACATAGAGTTTTAGGGAAAGCCACCCACACTAATCCTGTTTGGCTGGATTGAGAGGCACTCCTCTACTCTTAGTCATATGTCCATGTATGGCTCAGGGCAAGGCCAGGGGCTCTTTCAGTGCAGAAATGCCTTTTCTCTCAGAGTTGACCTGAAATCTGAGCCTTTCCTGCTCAAACCTGGACTCCCCCTGGAGCACCCTTAGTCAAAAAAACAAATAAAAGCAGTGGCTCCTGCCTGTAAGCTTCAGCCATTGAAGCGACTAGGGCTAGGGATCGCGGTTCAAGTCCCACTCAGAGTAACACAGCGAGACCTAGTCCCAGAAAATAGCTGGGCGTGGTGGCACACACCTGCAATCTCCCAGCTACCTGGGATGCTGAGGCTGGGGATCGCTTGAGTCCGTGGTACCCCCAGCAATGTGAGCCTGCGGTTCCACGGGCAAAAATAGTGAGACCCAGTCTCAAAAAAAAAAAAAAAACAACCAACATAGATAAGCTACTAAACAAGGACTGATTTTGACTGTTATAATGGTTGACATGTTTGTCCTTGGATCACTGAAAAGTAGGCAGGTGACCTTTGCTCTAAGTTGAGTACTAAGACAGGCAGGACTCCAAGAGACCAACCTGTTGTCTGGGGATCCAAGCAATTCTCGAAGGAATGAGAGCGATTCCTCCAGATCTTAAGGGAAGCTGATGTTAGCTCTTAGCCAAGCTTCCATGTGAGAATGTCTCTGCAGAGAACGAGAGTTAAGCTTATCGTGTGAACTTACATAAAATGCTAGCTTTCTCTTTTCTCTCAGTCATTCCCATGATCAAGTGTCCCCAGGTGTGGGCTTTGGGCCTCCATGCTCAGAGAGTGACAGATTACCATTTTATGTGACATGGACTAGGGCCAGGGTGAAGCATCCATCCTGGTGTTGTCAAGGTAATTTGCTGAGTTGCTTGTATGCTGAGGACACAACAAAGGATAAAAAGAACAAAGCCTGCTCATATGGAACCTAAATTCTAGTGTAACAAGACACAATAAAAAAAAGAAATAAAAATTTGAAAATTAACAAAAGAAAGGGGGAAAAGACAGTAAGTAAATAAAATAATCAGATAATTGATAACAGAGGTGGCAAGGCTAAGGAACGAGATCAGGATCTGTTGAGTGGAATAGTTCATCTGAGAAGCCCTCCCTTGGAAGGCAGAATCTGCAGGTGGTGAATGAACTTTGGGACTTCTTCAGGAAGGGGAAGAAGAAACCTTGGGAATGATCTCAGAGAAGGCAGAGGAAGAAATGGTCTGAGGAACCCTGGCAGGTGCCATGTTCTGAACTGTGAATGGAACAAAGACTGATGGAGGGCAGGCACTGGGACTGGATTTAACCAGACAAGGTTTACCAGAATTACAGGATCCCAGGAGCAAGGGCCAGGAAAACTGAAGGGGGTGCAATGAGAAAGGGAGTAGGGAAGTGCCCCCAGGCCTCCTGGAAGGAATGTAGCAGGGTAAGGAAAGAGGGTACTCATCAAGCCTTGGAGCCCCTCCTCCCCAAGAAGGTGGGGAAAGAGAAGTGGAAGAGCAGGCCTGAGTAGAGCAGAGATGAGGGTCTTGCAGGGGAGGGCACTGAAGTCAAGTTAGAACAAGCATTCAGAGAGAAAATAATCACTTTCTCTGCCTGCGCCTTTTCCTGGAATGTAAAGAGGAGGTAACCTTCCTTTCAGTCACAGAGGGTGAAACCTAAAGGGAAGAGATGTCCCTGCAGTGGGAGGGAAGGCTCCCCTGAGCTCTGACAGCTCCTGGTCTGTGACAGGTCAAGTCTCTCCTGGTCTGTGATAGGTCAAGGTTTCAGGAGAGACAGAGCCCACCAGGACCTGTTCTAGCTTAACGAAGGTCTGCCCCAATTCAGGTTCCAAGACCAGCCTACAGGTAGGAAGGAGGCCAGAACAGGTGGAGTGTCAATTGGCAGGTCTGTGAGGCCTGAGCTGGCTGTCTGAAATATCTTCCTCCAGCTCCTGGAACTGGTGACCTTTAATAGTTCCTCCCTGCAGGTCCTGACTATAGTCACTTGATCACCTGTGAATGGCAAGACAGAGTCTTTGTTCAGTAGTCAGTAACTGACAAGAGACCATTCTACCTAAGAATGCCCTGAATGGGAAGGAATAGAAGTTGTACTCACCATAGACCCTCAAAGCAAGAGAACCCAGTTTGCAGGCAGGGCTCAGGGCCTCTGGGGATCAGCCTGACCTTATGCAAGCATCGTGAAGATTTTCTCAGAGTCCCTGGAATGTTTCAATAGCCATACAAAGACCCACTCATGATTTTTTTTTTCTTTTTTTGAAACCAGGTCTTGCTATGTTGCTTGGGGTAATCCAATCCCGGGGACTCAAGTGATCCCCAGCCTCAGTCACCCAGGTAGCTGGGATTACAGGTGCCCGCCACCATGCCTGGCTGCTTTTTAGAGAACCAGGTCTCCCTACATTTCCCGGTAAAGTCTCGAACCCGAGAACTCAAGCAATCCCTGTCCTCTTGCCTCCCAGCACTTGGATTATAGGAACACACCACCACACCCAGCCCAGTCATGATTTGTGAGAGTTTTTCCAGAAAAGAAACAATTCATCTCTACCTTCCATTCCCATCTCTATGTCCCCAGGCACTTAAGTGGAAGCGCAACAGGTTCAATACAAAGATGGGGATCTGGGGGCAGAGGGAAGGCTGCTCTGCAGTTTGGTCTCAGAGCCAATGCCTCACAGCTGTTCATCCTGTGTTGGAGGACTCTAAAAAGAAGGACAGACCCCAGCTGACCCCAGCTGACCCCAACTGACCCTGTCCCCTCCCTCTGCCTGAAGCTCCCCTGTACTTACTTTACAGCCTGGGATCTCCCGCAATTGTTTTAGGTTCTTGAGGCTGACAGAGAAAAGGCCCGTAGGCCTTGTATCTACAACCATTTTTGGAACCAGTCTCGCTTCCAGTAAATGCCCTCTGTTCCCAGGAGGCAGGCCTACTCACCCTAACAGCAGGTGGGTGCTCAGTACTTAACAGCAGGTGGGGTGCTCAGGACCCAGGACCTGAGTACTGGATGCATACAGGCAGGGCCCCTGGTGCCTGCCTCTGAATGACTCTGATACACCTCCTAACCCTTTTCCTCTCTCACCTTCTGGGCCAGCGCTCTTTCTGAAAGGCTCGTGGTTGTTTGCTCTTTCCAAGGAGAAGGACGGGACACAGGTGCAGATAAGGTGCTAAAGAGGCGGGGAGTTAGCCAAAGACCAGGTTGGGGGAGGGCCCCCAGGAGTCCTGAGGGAAGCAGTACAGCCCAACTGAAAGGGAGTGGAAAGCACTTAGCTCTCTCCTTTGCCCCATCCCCCACCTCAGTCTTTCCCTCCCTGAGGAATTCTAGTTGCATCAGAATGCACAGGAGCCAAAAAAAAAAAAAAAAAAGACAGAAAGAAAGGAAAAGGAATGCAGGCTGGCAAGCAGATACTTCCCCTCCCCCACCTGCTTGCCGCCTCCTTTCCCACGACCCTGCAGCAGGGAGGTCCCTCACCTGTTGCTGCCCAGGCTTTCCCCAGACCCTCCCCTCCCACTCTTCTGTGCCAGCAGCTGTTCACAGACAGCTGGGTCACCATGGGACACTGCCTCCTCTCCCCTGCCTGCCCTGATGATCCTGCTGGCCCACCCACAGCCCTGTCTTTCAGATGTCCTTGACCACAAATCCTGGACACCCACCACAGCTGTGGGCAGCCTGCACCCTCAGAAGCAACAACTACCACTGCTCCCAGGCTTCCTCCAAAGTCAGCTGAAGGACCCAGCACTAGCGCCTACTTTGCACATCCCTCTTGCCGCTTTAAACCTTGGGATTCTAAGCACCTAGAACTGTGGTCTGATGGGGAGAAGTTAGGGAAGGGCCTGTCCTCAACTGCAAACTGCCTGCAGCAGCACCCAGTCTTCACAAGCCAGAGCTAAGTTTCAAACCCAAATCTACCTGTGGTCCTACCCTACCCAGCATCCTGACTAGGTGCCTACCTTCCAGTCTACCCTGGCCCTAACCACTCCATTTCTCCCTGTACATCTCTACTATTTCTTCTCTCAGAACCTTACCTACACCTTACCCAGTTTTTCTACACATGTGATCCCAGTCACATGAAGTCTCTTTCATGCCAAGCACCTGCCACGTCGCCTCAAGCCTTCCCATGTGGGAGAAAGTGGGAGTAGAAGAAAATATTTCTGCCTTATTCCTGCTCATTCACTGTTTTAGTTCCAGACTAGGGAGAGTGTTCCTTTACTGGACCCCTGCTTAATCCTCCACATAACTGTTTTTTTTTTTTTTTTTTTTTTGAAACTAGGTCTCGCTGTTTTTGCCCATGGAACTGCAGGCTCTCGTTGCCCGGGGTACCACAGACTCACGCAATCCCCAGCCTCAGCTTCCCAGGTAGCTGGGATTACAGGCACGCACCACCACGCCCAGCTATTTTTTTTGGAACTAGGTCTCGCTACGGGCCCCAGGCGGGACTCGAACTGCGATCCCTAGCCCCAGCCGCTTCATAGGCTGAAGTTTACAGGCACAAGTCACTGTGCCCGGCCACATAACTGTTTTATTTGCAGTTTATCCCTAGCACACAGAATGGAGAATCTCTGCCCACCTATTCCCTTCCTCCATCCTAGAAACGTCTAACACTCAGGTAGGGACTGGCATTTAGAACATATCCAATAACATTGGAATAAACAAACATTCGATTGAAAATAAAGTCTCTGGGTCATGAAATCGGAGATGTATAGCCTTCTGGAAAGACATCCTCCCACCAGAGTCCAGTTGGCATTTTGGAGCACAAGTCCCATAAGTCAATATTACCTTCAGGAACTCTCATCCACCTGCAGAATAAGTGTAAGGCCCACCCTCTACCATCCTGGGCTAAGTTGTTATTATTCACCCTGTGTAATGGATGAGAAGACCGAGGCCCAAGGGTAAAGTCACTTAGCAGAGGTCATAAAGAAAGTGGCTAAGCTATGTATCTGTATTCATCGTCATACCCTTCACTAGGATGGGCACATTACTGATGGTTGTGAGACAAGTGAATACAGTAATATAAAGTATCAAGTACAGGGACCCATTCACCCCTGGTCACAGAAGTCTCATCCTCCTGAGAGGACAGGCTTAAAAGAAACTAGCAGGTCTCTGCCTCCCTCCCCACTTATATACTACCCTGGCCTCAGCTTGATAGGATCTTAATACGTTGCTTTGTAGGATAGGCAGGGACCAGTAAGGGAAGAGGCTTTAGGGCAAATTCAGTGATGGCTAAAAGTCAGAGGCCTCCTGGCCAGTCAGCTACTTTCAAAGAGCAGCAAAAAAGGGAAAAGGGAAAAAAAGAGAGAGAGAGAGCAGCAGAAAGGTCTGAGGGCCAAGGGTTGGACAGTTCTCAAGGTGGCCTACTTCTGCAGTGCTGATCTTTTTTTTTTTTTTTTTTTTGAGACTAGGTCTCTTTATTTTTGCGGGTAGAACCGCAGGCTCTCATTGCCCAGGATACCACAGACTCAAGCCATCCCCAGCCTCAGCTTCCCAGGTAGCTGGGACTAAAGGCGTGCGCCACCACGCCCAGCTATTTTTTGGAACTAGGTCCCGCTACGGGCCCCAGACGGGACTCGAACCGAGATCCCTAGCCCCACCGCTTCATAGGCTTAAGCTTACAGGCATGAGCCACCATGCCCAGCCTGCAGTGCTGATCTTTAAATCCAAAATGTGTTTAGTCCTTAAGGTTAAAAGGGTAAGGACTGAATGGGGGGGGAGGAGAGGGGAAGCAGACAAATCAAATCACAAAGGATCTCTTCATCTGTCCTCAGATATGCAAGAAGCCCAAAAGTAGTGAAACAGAAGTCACAGCCAGAACAACTGAGAAGTAGGTGATCCCTCCTCAGTGGAGGGAGCCACACAGCAAAAAAAAAAGAAAGGTAAAGGGGAATCAGGTGACCTGCCCTGAACTTTAGAAGTCACCTGAAGGAGGGGTCAGCATCTGGGCCACTGGGGAGGGGAGTTTCCTGCTGGCTGGGCAAATTCCCAAGAGGTATTGAGCAGAAGCAGAGCCTGTCCAGGCCTGGCCAGATGGACAGGAGTGGGGCAGAGGTGACTGCCTGAGCAGCCCCAAGCAGGCAACCTCAACTTCGCTGGAACTTGCCTGACTCTGAGCAGAATGATGTAGAATAGGAGCCAGGCAGGGAAGCTCAGGGAAGCAGATAGGGGAACTGACAAGATAGCCAGCTGGGCAGTCTCCTGGTGGTGCTGCATTGCCCAACACTAGAGTCATCTCTTCTACATTCCTTTCACAATGGATAAGATGTACCAACAGGGAGGCCAGACCCTAGTGGAGTGACTTTAACAACATAACAGTGGGTCCCAGGAAAGTCAGGAAAACATAAGCATTCCTTGGCTCCCTGTCCTCAGCAGCTGCAGGAAGCTGCTCCAAGCTCCCAGCTGTGCCTGGCATCCCCCAAGGACTGGAAAAGTCTTATTTCCTGCCTTCTCCCTAATTGGACACACAGAGTTCTGAATGGGAGCAGCTGAGTGCTCCATAGTAGGGCACAAGAGATGGTGGGGTTGCTAACAGACATTTGGGGAAGCGTCTGTCTGGAGATTGAGCCTGGGAAAGGGTTATCTTGAGACTCATTCCCTGTGGTAGAGTTCTCAACCTTTGTTACTGCCATAATCTGAAACTAACTATTGACATATTCCCCAGAAAAGCAGTCCCCCCATATACAATCTTGCCTATAATTTAAAAGGGTATCAGGAGGAGAGTCCTGTAGCACTCACTGGGTTTCTAGCCTAAGAGCCCCTGCAATGTGCTCAAGGTCTGAAAAATTCCAGTCACCTACTGGCCCAACTGGCTGCAGGTCATGGGCCAGTTTCTGGCCAAACTGACTTGGACTGCCTTCTAGAGCAAAGGGTCCCCCTGCTCTGCCACCTCCTTGGAGCTACTTCAGATCTTCCTATTGCAGATGGTGTAAGGAAGAGCAGCTGCAGACCCAGCTGTGAATCTAAACCTGCACCTACCAGAGCTGCACTGCCCCACTCACACTAGGCCTCCCCAGATTCTCAACAATAGCTGCAATCTCCCTACCTTCCACCCATTCATATGGGTCTGATTGCCAATTTGTAAGCCTGTGGGACCCTTTGATGACACTGTATGCTCTTGTTCATACATACATATGTACTCATCAACACACCTTTTTTCTTTCCTTTCATTGGCTGTATCAGTCATTCACCACATTTATTAAGCACCTACTATGTACCAGGCGTGGAGGTCAGCATAATACAAATGTAAATCACACCTACACTTCAGGGCCGGGCCTGAATCTCATGTCCTCTCAGCCTTTGGCTGCCTATCCAATTGGTTCATTCTGAAACTGATTTAGGGCTTTTAGTAAGTCACCCACTATGCCCACTCTACTCAGAGCCTGGCCTTGTTAGTCATTTCTTGCCACCTTTTGCTGCCAACCAACATTTTGAACTCACAGTCAGAGAAAAGGAAAAAACTGTCCTAGGTTTCAAGAGGATAAGGTATGTAAAACTGGCTGTGTTTCTTGCCATTTTGTTCAGAATCATATACTAATATATATTACAATTTATGTAAACTGCTATATTTGTCTTTTCTCTTCCACTAGAATGAAAGCTCTATGAAGGCAGAGACTTTTTTGTTCATGGCTGTATACCTCTATGAAAAAAGTGCTCTGTAAATATTTGTTAAATGAAACAATTCATAACATTGAGACCAGATTCCTAATCTAATCAGGTTTCCTGCTAGAGTTGAACTCCAGTGTGGTCACTTATCAGCTGTATGGCCTTGGGCAAGTTACTTAATCTTTCACTCAGTTTTCTTACCTGAAATATAAGAATATTTGTGAGCTGGGTGCAGTGGCGCGTGTCTGTAATCCCAGCTACTTGCGAGGCTGAGGCTAAGAATCTCTTGAGGATGTGGATTCAAGACTACCTGGGGCAATGTAGTGAGACCCAGTCTCAAAAAAAAAAAAAAAAAAAAAAGAAAAAAAAATGTCATTCCTAGGCCGGGCATGGTGGCTCATGCCTGTCAAGGGCAGCCTAGGAAGCCACAGCCAGGGCGAGGGATAGTGGTTCGAGTCCCACCATGGGCACGTAGGGAGACCTAGTTCCAAAAACAATATAGCAAACCTAGTCTCAAAAAATATATATATGTATACATATATGTATGTATACATACATACATATATATATATATATATATATATATATATATATATATATATATCTGGGAGTGGTGGCACATGCCTGTAATCCCAGCTACCTGGGAAGCTGAGGCTGGGGATTGCTTGAGTCCGTGGTACCTCGGGCAACGAGAGTCTGCAGTTCCACGGGCAAAAATAGTGAGACCTAGTCTCAAAAAACAAACAAACAAACAAACAAAAAAAAAAACAGTGCCTGGAATATAGTGAATGCCAAATTATTATTAGTTGTTACTGTTGCTGTCATTATCCCATGTTCTTTTTTCAGTATTGTTAGGCACTTGCCCCACCCCACCCCCATCAAAAATTTAATTGTTTTTTTGTTTTTATTTATTTATTTATTTTTGAGACTAGGTCTCGCTATTTTTACCCATGGATATTTTTACCCGTGGATATTTTTACCCTGGAACTGCAGGCTCATGTTGTCCGGGGTACCACAGACTCAAGCAATCCCCAGCCTCAGCTTCCCAAGTAGCTGGTATTACAGGCACGCGCCACCACACCCAGCTATTTTTTTGGGACTAGGTCTTGCTACGGGCCCCAGGCGGGACTCGAACCGTGATCCTTGGCCCCGGCCGTGGCTTCCTAGGCTGCCACCTACAGGCATGTGCCACTATGCCCGGCTGTTTTGTTTTTAGAAACTTAATTGTTATTAGAAACCCACTATAGGCCAGGCACGGTGGCTCGTGCTTGTAAGCTTCAGCCTATGAAGAGGCAGGGGCTAGGGATAGCGGTTCGAGTCCTGCCTGGGGCCCGTAGCGAGACCTAGTTCCAAAAAATAGCTGGGCGTGGTGGCACGCGCCTGTAATCCCAGCTACCTGGGAAGCTGAGGCTGGGGATTGCTTGAGTCTGTGGTACCCCAGACAACGTGAGCCTGCAGTTCCATGGGCAAAAATAGCGAGACCTAGTCTCAAAAAAAAAAAAACAAACAAAAAAAACCCACTATGCCTTTGGACCAAGATACCATTCACTCAGTAAATGTTTCTATGGAGATAGTTCTTACTGGGAGCCTATAAGCAACTTCAAAAGGTTTCTGGATCTCCAAACATCACGAGCAATGTATGTGAATGAGGATGTGCATGAATGAGGATGTGCATGTGTGTGCACAGACAACACAGTCTTGCAGGAGCTTGATGGTCATCATGTTCTCAAAAGGTCCAGATCCAACTGAAATTGGGAAGCTTTATAGGAGACTCAGGTAGTCATCTTCAGAGTCCAAGTGTGAGCTGAATGGGAACTGGGTCTTCATTTTTATTAATGAACTTCTCTATAATCGTTGTTCTAATAATACTAGGAGATAAAAATCTGGGAAAGACCTTCGGAAAGCTGAAACCCTGGTGACAAATATTCTACCCAAAGCCCAAATCCTTCCCATGTGAGTCTTACCAGGGGAACTTGATTCTCAAGAGCAGGTGACCTCCACATACCAGCAGGTGGCGCTGCTGTCGTGACCGTGCTCCAGGGTTTACCAACTAGAAGACATGATCTCAGAGGACTGAAACTAGGACTAGCCACAAGTGATGATGCCAACCAGTGCAAAGCTGTTCCATTCATTCACTAATTCAACAAGTGATAAGTAAACACCAACTTTGTGCCGGGCTCTCTTCGAGTTGCTGGAGATTTGACCAGGAACAATTCAAACAAAGACCTGCTTTTGCAAGGCTGACATTTCAGATATGCTGTCAAATATGGTAGCCACTAGCCACAGGAAGCTATTGAACACTTGAAATGTATTAGTCTGAATTGTAAAATACTGTGTGAAATACACAGCTGATGTCAAAGAGTTGGTAAACAATACAAATTAACATTTTAATTATTAATTTTCTGTTGAAATTATTTTCTTTTGGGTTAAATATCTTATTTAAAAAAATAATACAACCGGGCTGGGCACAATGGCTTGTGCCTGTAAGCTTCAGCCTATGAAGCGGCTGGGGCTAGGGATCACGGTTCGAGTTCCACCTGGGGCCCGTAGCGGGACCTAGTTCCAAAAAAATAGCTGGGCGAGGTGGCACGCGCCTGTAATCCCAGCTACCTGGGAAGCTGAGGCTGGGGATTGCTTGAGTCTGATACCCCTGACAACAAGAGCCTGCGGTTCCACAGGCAAAAATAGCGAGACCTAGTCTCAAAAAAAAATAATTATTCAACCTGCTTCTCTTATTTTTTTAACATGACCACTAGGAATTAAAAATTATACATGGGGCTCTCACTTGTGGCTTGCATTATATTTCTGTTGAACAGTGAATATGTTATCGGGAAATATCGTTTTAGGCAATAACTGAACAAATAAATGTGGACTAAGATATCAGGTGGAAAGAGAGAAACAACATGTTACCCCAGAAATGTCTCTCTCATAAGGATTATTTCATAAAAGGAGCTCTAAAAGCCAGGTAGAGGTTGCCCTTTTGTAAGAGACATTTACATGTGTAAAGAAAAACATCAATCTGGAAGGGTGCCTCCCTCACTGTGCTGGGAAGACCAGCTCTTTTTTTTTTTTCATACTAGGTCTCGCTATTTTTGCCCATGGAACCACAGGCTCACATTTCCCCGGGGTACCACGGACTCAAGCAATCCCCAGCCTCAGCTTCCCAGGTAGCTGAGATTACAGGTGCGGGCCACCAAGCCCAGCTATTTTGGGGACTAGGTCTCGCTGTAGCCCCAGCTGCTTCAGAGACTGAAGCTTACAGGCTCCAGCCACCCATGCCCAGCTCAAACCAGCTCTCTTTAACTTTCATTACTGGAAAAGGTAACTAGATAACGGCATAACTCTCATACCCTTGTTTACAGTGCCTTTCCTGACAACTTTCCATAACTACCCTTCCTGTTTTCCTCCCTTAACATCATTTGTCTTTACACAAAGTTATTTAAGAAGATCACTTAAACCATTTTGGTTAAGAACTCAGTAAAATTGAGTTTAGTTTTACTGGGTTCCTCCCACTTATACAGGAGGTATAGTTTTTAATTTTTAATTGTTTTCCTGTCCTATCTGATGTTGATTGTTATCCAGCTTAGAAGCACCCAGAGGGAAAGCAGGACTCACCCTTACAGGACTCTCCCTAGAAGGCTGAAGAGAATTGAGAACATGAACAAACAGGCAGAAATGAACATGTGAGCCTGAGGACAAAGTGGAGGTCAGTGTGGTGGAAGCACAGGAGTAAGGTGTGTCAGAGAAAAGTTAGGAGAGGAAGGTCAGAGGTATAGTTAAAAAGATTATTGTTGTATAAGGTTGGACTTGGTGATGCAGCCTGTAGGTGGCAGCCTAGGAAGCCATGCCTGGGGCCAGGGATCGTGGTTCGAGTCCTGCCTGGGGGCGTAGCGAGACCCGGTCCCCAAAAAATAGCTGGGCATGATGGTGTGCACCTGTAATACCAGCTACCTGAGAAGCTGAGGCTGGGGATTGCTTGAGTCTGTGGTACCCCAGGCAACAAGAGCCTGCGGTTCCACAGGCAAAAATAGCAAGACCTATTGTTGTATGAGCTCAGAGTGAAAAAAATAAACTAGAGATTTTGAGTCAACTACCGTATATCACCATAACAAAGTAGTATCATGGAAATGAGTTGTGAAAAAAACTGTGTGCAGCTGTGTCTGCCAAAAGGCAACATACCTGGTAACCATCTTGAGGAGACACGTTCATGGACCCTATTGAAGATGTTCCCTGTGATAGACTTTTTCTTTTTTTTCTTTTTTTTTTTAGATACTAGGTCTCACTAAGTTGCCTAGGGTTGTCTTGAACCCATAGACTCAAGTGATCCCTAGCCCCAGCCTCCCAGTAGCTGGGATTACAGGCACGCGCCACCACACCCAGCCTGTGATAGGCTTTTTCTTCTTAAATTCTTGCTTTTCTCACAGATGGCAGTCCCCACAGAGATAACAGTTCCCTGAGTTAAGAGTTTATATTTCCTATTCCGTCAAGATGTCACAAAATTATCATTTGCTCAGGAAAACAAATGATTTTTTATTTTGATATGTGCTTTAATGTGATTTCCCCCCCCCCCCTTTTCTGCCAAGAATGGCCTCTCTGTCCCAATGGTGCACAAGCTGGATCCAACTTGGAGATGGCAGCAGGGCGAAAGCTGATTGGGATGTCCTTTCTGTCATCCTTTCTATCTTTGTTTTTCTGGTAAACCCTCAAACTTTGACTCAAAATAAAACTTCCTTTCCTAGGCCGGGCACGGTGGCTCATGCCTGTAAGCCTCAGCCTATGAAGCGGCCGGGGCTAGGGATCGCGGTTCAAGTCCCGCCTGGGGCCCCTAGCGAGACCTAGTTCCAAAAAATAGCTGGGTGTGGTGGTGTGCATCTGTAATCCCAGCTACCTGGGAAGCTGAGGCTGGGGATTGCTTGAGTCCGTGGTACCCTGGGCAACGTGAGCCTGTGGTTCCATGGGCAAAAATAGCGAGACCTAGTCTCAAAAATAAATAAACAAACAAACTTAAAGTTATGCATTCTTTCATGGTCATGATCTGGCAGTTTGACTCCCAGAAATAAATCCTAAACAGTGGGTTTCAAAATCTTTAGTCTCCGAATTATGTTACACTCTTAAAACTACTGAGGACTCAAGGGATTTTATTTATCTGAGTTATATTTATGAATGTTTACAATATTAAATATTAAAATAAAAACATTTCTAAATTTAAAATAACTCTTTTTTTGAGACTAGATCTCGCTTTTTTTTTTTTTTTTTTTTTTTTTTTTTTTTTTTTTTTTTTTTTTTTTTTTTTTTTTTTTTTTTTTTTTTTTTTTTTTTTTTTTTTTGAGACTAGGTCTTGCTATTTTTGCCCATGGAACTGCAGGCTCTCGTTGCCCGTGGTACCACAGACCCAAGCAGTCCCCAGCCTCAGCTTCCCAGTTAGCTGGGATTACAGGCACTCACCACCATGCCCAGCTATTTTTTGGAACTAGGTCTCGCTACGGGCCCCAGGCGGGACTCGAACTGTGATCCCTAGCCCCGGCCGCTTCATAGCAGCTGAAGCTTACAAGCAGGAGCCACCCTGCCCGACTAAAATAACTTTTAAACTATTTGTTTATATGAAAACAACATAGCAGTACACTTATCCTACAAGAATTGTAAAAGGAGGCCGGGCACGGTGGCTCCTGCTTGTAAGCTTCAGCCTATGAAGCGGCAGGGGCTAGGGATCGTGGTTCGAGTCCCCACCTGGGGCCCGTAGTGAGACCTAGGTCTAAAAAAAATAGCTGGGCATGGTGGTGTATGCCTGTAATCCCAGCTACCTGGGAAGTTGAGGCTGGGGATTGCTTGAGTCTGCGATACCCCGGGCAACGAGAGCCTGCGGTCCCACGGGCAAAAAATAGCGAGACCTAGTCTAAAAAAAAAAAAAAAAAAAAAAAAAAAAAAAAAAAAAAAAAAAAAAAAAAAAAAAAAAAAAAAAAAAAAAAAAAAAAAAAAAAAATTGTAAAAGGAATCTTTCAAGTTAAAATGAAAGAACAAAAAAAAATATGAAAGAACACTAGACAATAACTTGAAATCACAATTAAAAATAAAGACTAGTCAAGATACAGTATCAAGTTAAGAGTACTGCCCAAGTATCGAAGAATCTTCGTCTTTTAAAAAAGAAGTAGGGCATGGTGGCACATGCCTGTAATCCCAGCTACTTGGGAGGCTGAGGCTAGTCATCTTTTGAGTCTGCGGGTTTGAGATTACCCCGGGTAACAGTGAGATCTAGTCTCTGAAAAAAAAAAAAAAGTATCCTGACATGGTGGTGCGTACCTCTAAGCATCAGCCTATGGAGCGCAGCTGGGCCTGATGATAGTGGTTCAAGTCCCGCCCAGGGCAAGATAGCGAGACCTAATTCCAAAAAAATAGCTGGGGTATGGTGGCATGCGCCTGTAATCCCAGCTACCTGGGAAGTTGAGGCTGGGGATTGCTTGAGTTTGTGGTACCCCGGGCAACATGAGCCTGCGGTTTCACAGGCAAAAATAGCGAGACCTACTCTCAGAAAAAAATAGTAACTTTATAAATATAAAAGCCAATGTCAGTGTGCTGCTTTTAGTGTAGTTTGAAACTTTTACCTATTTTTTACTTAATTTAAAAGGCAAATGTATAAAGCAACAATTGTCAAGCTACGTTAATCATAAAATATATAAAGAGATAATTTATTACAATAACAATATTAAAGGAGGCTGGTACCGGGCTCGAACCTGTAAGCTTCAGTCTATGAAGAGGCTGGGGCTAGGGATTGTGGTTTGAGTCCCTCTCGGGACAACATAGCCAGACCTAGTGCTCCCCAAAAAATAGCTGGGTGTGGTGGCACACGCCTGTAATCTCAGCTACCTGGGAAGCTGAGGCTGGGGATTGCTTGAGTCTGTGGTACCCCGGGCAATGTGAGTCTGCGGTTCCATGGGCAAAAATAGCAAGACCTAGTCTCAAAAAAAAAAAAAAAAATTTAACAGGAAAGAACAGAGATCTACAGGAGTAAAATGTTTGTATACTATTAAAACCAAGTGATACTGCCCGGCACGGTGACTCATGCCTGTAAGCTTCAGCCTATGAAGCGGCAGGGGTTAGGGATCGCGTTTCGAGTCCTACCTTGGGGCCCGTAGTGAGACCTAGTTCCAAAAAAATAGCTGGGCGTGATGGCATTCACTTGTAATCCCATCTATCTGGGAAGCTGAGGCTGGGGATTGCTTGAGTCTGTGGTACCCCGGGCAACGAAAGCCTGTGGTTCCATGGGCAAAAATAGCGAGACCCTAGTCTCAAAAACAAACAAACAAACAAACAAAACCAAGAGATACTACTCAAACTAGTTTGCTATAAATTTAAGATGTCAACTGCTAGTCACCAGCACTTAGACTGCTGGCAGGGATAGGGGGGTGTAGGTAAATCCTATGCTACTGGGATCTCAAGTTCCAGGGGGACAGGTATCATGGGCTGGAGGACCCCGGCCTCCTCTCTTATATGGGGGGGTGGGAGCTGGGTACCTCTGCTGGGGTACAGGCTAGGGAGGGGATCCCCTTCTAGTATACTTACACCTCAATCAGACTTGTATAAGATGGAGAAAACCAACAATCCAGCAGCAAAGCCAGGCATGGTGGCTCGTTCCTGTAAGCTTCAGCCTATGAAGTGGCCAGAGCTAGGGATTGTGGTTTGAGTCCTGCCTGGGGCCCGTAGCGAGACCTAGTTCCAAAAAAAAAATAGCTGGGCATGGTGGCGCATGCCTGTAATCCCAGCTACCTGGGAAGCTGAGGCTGGGGATTGCTTGAGTCTGTGGTACCCTGGGCAACCAGAGCCTGCAGTTCCACAGGCAGATAGTGAGACCTAGTCTCAAAAAAAAGAAAAAGAAAAAGAAAAAAGAAACTGGAAATGAACAAAAGAAAAAAAACTGAGAAAAGCATGTTCCTGGGCAAAGGGTCTAAAAAAACTATCATCAGCTCAAAAACTTCACACTGGTTCCCGGTCCAGTCACCTACTACCACAAATTTTGGTGGAGCAGGAAATAAAGAAAAGAAACTAATTTAGTCTAACCTAGAGGGTAGAGGGTGAAGTTTCAGTTGCAGATCAATGACTTGAGGTTGATTTGCAGCTACAGAAACTGGCAGGGTGTGGCAGAGGTCTGTGGCTGCTGAGCTAGGGGACCCTCCCCAAACCCCACCCAGGAAAAGGGTGGATGAAGACCTGTTGCCAGGTGGGTGGCTGCCTTCTACAGCAGCTCTGAAGAGAAAGGATGGAGAGCTCATGTCTACTGCACCTTTTTAAAGGCTTGTAAAATTGCTCAACTCTGCCTGTTTCCCAGCAGCCTCCTTGCTCAGGGGTGGAGTTCGCAACTTGGCACAATGTGGGTGCCCTCTCCACCACCTTAGGTGGTGCCAGAAGTCAGGGGGTGGGGTATGGGTCTTCACTTTGCCAACTGCCCTGAGGGCCCCAGGGTGCAAAGCTCAGTTGCTCCAGTCCTTTGCAACAAACACAAATAGATAAAAATCTAAAACATATTCTTTTTTTTGGGGGGGGGGCTTGAGACTAGGTCTCGCTATTTTTGCCCATGGAACTGCAGGCTCTGGTTGCCCAGGGTACCACAGACTCAAGCAATCCCCAGCCTCAGCTTCCCACCACGCTAGCTATTTTTTTTGGAACTAGGTCTCGCTACGGGCCCCAGGTGGCACTCAAACCGCAATCCCTAGCCCCGGCCGCTTCATAGGCTGAAGCTTACAGGCACGAGCCACTGTGCCCGGCAAAATTTAAAACATACTCTGATGGTTAATTTTATTAGTCAACTTAACAGGATCATGGGGAAATGAAGTAAGATATGTGAAGCATGAAGAACTTAAGTATGCTGAAGCACAGCAACCTAAGAAATAGAGCCTAGGGGGTCTAGATAAACAACCCATGACTTACTGACTCAATTTACTGGTATGCAGCCCAGTTTCTCCTTGAAATCTTTCTCATTCTATCTTTATCACGTTAAGTCATGTGGTATTGCCAGTGACAATCCACTTGGAACACCAGTAAAGTGTATATAAACCTTTAACTCCCTGTTAGGGGTACAACCTTTGGATATGAATCTGCTGAGTCAGTACCGGTACTAATAAACCTCCTTCTTACCAGCCCTGGTGTCCTCGTACCCTGATTGCCTGATTTCAGTATCTATACATTTAGCCAACTATTATTCTGGGAATGTACCTATAAGTATGTTACTGAGTGATATTAACATTTAAATAGGTTGGGTAGAGTACTTTGCCCTCTCTAACAGAGATGGACTTCATCCAGTCACATAAAGGCCTGAATAGAATAAAAAAGCTGAGTAAGAATAAACTCCTCTTGCCTGACTTTTGAGCTGGAACATTGTCTTTTCCAGCTTTGTACTTGAACTTAAACTCCTTTGGGTCCTGAACCCTGTCAATTTTTGGACCAGAATTTACACCATCAGCTTTCCTCTTTCTCAGATCTTTAGACTTGAAATACAGATCTTGGAAATTCTTAGACTCTATTATATCTCATGAGCCAATTCCTTATATCATCCATCCATCCATCCATCCATCCATCCATCCATCCATCCATCCATCCATCCATCCATCCATCCATCCATCCATCCATCCATCC
>PVHY01024712.1:0-19290 GCA_004024945.1 Uropsilus gracilis
TGTTAATTGCATAAACTCATAGAATGCTGATTGCCAAAAACACTATATATATCCATAAAAATCTCAAATAAATCGCAGCAGATTCACCACCCCTTGAGTGTGTGCGTCTGTTCGCCATTTTCGCCGGCCCTGTGTCTTTCCTGCCCAGCTGAGCCCTGGTCCTCCGGCCTGCGCCTTCGCCCGGCCGGTCCGTAGCAACACTCGACTATTTTTTAGAGATTAGGTCTTACTATGTTGCCCAGGGTAGTCTCAATCCCGCAAATTCAAGCAATCCCTGGCCTCAGCCTCCCAGTGCTGGGATTACAGGTACGCACCACCACACCCGGCTATATTTAAGGTTTATTACGTTTATTGTCCATTGTCTGTCCTCCCCTCACCAGACTGTAAGTTCTATGAAAACAAGGGCCTTTGTCTGTTTGGTTCACTGATGGACCCTAAGCACCTGGTACAGCACCTGGCAGATAGTAGAGGATCCATGAATATTTGCTGAATGATCTCACTTTTATTTTTAGGGTGACATCTAGAGTGTGCATTGGCAAGGCCCTGCCAGGGCCTAGGAAGCAAGGGTTCCAGAAGAGTTTCATCTCCAGCTTGACCAGAAAGAGGCCCCTCCTGCCTGTTTTACACACTGGACGTCTCCCCCACCCCACCCCTCCCACCAAGCCCTCCAGACCCCTGAAACCTCACCTGAGTACTTGTCAGCATCACACTCGTGACAAGAAGTCTCGCCCTTATTCGAGTACGTGTTGGCTGGGCAAAGTTCGCAGAAAGAGGAGCCCTGCTTGTCTGCGTAGGTGCCGGGCTTGCAGGGGAAGCACTCGGAAGTGTAAGCCACCCCTAGGAGGAAGGTCAATACAGATGGGCAAAGGCTGGTCTCTCCAGGCGAGGCCCTGAGAGCCTGGTCCCTAAGCTCCTCAAGTAGGAGGCCAGGCAGCCGGCAACAAACCCAGCCCTGCACGGCTCCCTACCTGTTATGGCAATGTTCCTCACCAGCACAGCATTGGCCACTTTGGACCAGGCTGAGAAGGCGGTGGTTCTCCAGTAGAGGACATTATTGCCTCGATTAAGCTCAACCTACAAACCACAAACAGGATGTTAGTTGGTTGCAGAGACATTCACCACTGACCCACTGCCTGAGCCTCTGGCTGAAAACCCTCTCCTGAGTGTCCTGTCTCTCTTCTGAGCCTCTCCCTCCCCTTCCTGAGCATTGCCCTTCCTGGGACCTTGGCTTCGCATCTCTGTCCTTCTAACGCTTCTCTTACAGCCCCACTACCCACTGGGCTACTCTCAGTCACATGTACCCTGAGGGACTGGGGGCTGATGACATCAGGGTGACTGACACCCCCCTCATTCTCTCCTGGTTCTGCTTGTCAGGCTCCCATTCTCAGAAGACCTGGCCCTTCGAGGCACTGGGGAGCTTCTGGCCCCCGGGGATCAAGCCAGGGAGCAGAGTGATGTCAGCTCAAGAGGAAAGAAACTGCAGCATCCCCGTCACATCAGACCCCTGTCCTCTCGGAGGAGGGACAGAAACCCCAGGTGGGAAGACAAGGCCCTTGTTCCCTCTTTGCGGGCCTCCAGGAAGAAGGCCGGGGCGCTACTCACGCTGTGGAATTCCCAGCCCTTCTCTGTGGTTTTCATCCACCTGGAGTCATCGTTGTTGGGCTGACACTGGTCGTTCTGAACCTGGGGGACAGGGGTGGGATCAGCCTCAGCGTCTTAAGGAAATGAGGGCCTGACCTGGTGCCACACCAGCCCTCTGGAGGGTCCTGCTTCTGGGGAAGAGCTGCCCTTTTCTTTGAGGGTCAAGCTCAGAACACATCATGAGGCCTGCAGGATGGGAGGTGCACACATCCCGTGCTTTGGCTTTCATGGAGCCAAGGCTTCTTTGCAGTTTAGGAGCTATTCACAGGCTCTTTGTAAGTCCCACCAGAGGGAAGCACCTAGACTTCTCCCAGGCTGCCCCCTCAGAGTCCTTTGACCTTTGCCACCCTACTAACACCAGGATGTTTCACCTCCTTCCCGCCCCCACCCTCCCCCACCCCAGTTTTCTCCAGTGGGGAAGCAGCTTGAGTTATTTCCAGAGCTGGACTATGCTTGGGATTGTTGTCAATGAGTCTGATTTCTCAGCCTGAGGCAGTCTTTACCTCCCCTCCTCCTTCAGCCCTCCCCCCTCCTTCTTTACCCCTCCCCCCTTGTCTGGGGGCTTACAAAAAACTCAAAGATGATGCTGGAGTCTGGGTAGTAGTACTCGAAGCTCACAGTCCCAGATTGCTTCAGGTTGACAGCATACATCAGTGTGGCTGTGCACTCGTCCGTGTTGGAGGCGATATAGTCACCCCGAGGAACCCACTTGGACCTGGGGGTGACAGGAGGCGTGGTCACTGGCAGGGGTGTGTGACATACAGGTCTGTCCTGCTAGTTCACTGGGGGATTCCAGGCTCATGATTCACAGAGGCTCAGACCTGAAGCTTCACAGCAAGGAATGACTTCCAGGCTAGGGCGTTTGGGGGTGCGGCACTAAGGGGAAGACGGAGCTGGGTGCTGCCTTGCAAACTGACACAGATCTACTCAGCAGGCAGGTGGCAGGAGAGGTGAGAGGCGATGGGTAACATTTATTAACTGCTTACTAGTTCCCAGGTATTTGGTTACATGATTTCTCTTCTCTAGTAAGTGACAGGCTATTTTAAGGCCCACTGAGTGGGGAATGACACCAAGGCTTGACGGGACCCTACCCAGGATCACACAGCCAGCAAGTGGCAGGGCTGAGATTCAAACCCAGGCCTGCCTGGCTCCGAAGCTGTCCAGGAAACAACAAATAAAGCTGTTTTTCAGAGCTTAGAAGTCCAGCCAGTCTAGTGCACCTGTTTTTCTGAAAATGTCCACTTTTGGATGTGTAGCTAGCTGGTTTTTATGGGAAGGGGGGGAAGAACAGAGGACCCCAAAATCGATCTAGTTGTGTCCTTTTTTATGTTCCAGTATTAACTCTGTGTTCCCCCTGCCCAAGGGCCCTGTGTACTCCTCTCCATCCTCCCACCCCCAGTTCTGAATCAGGCCCCTAAGTGCCTTATTACCATCCCTCCTCCTCCAAGCTCCTCCGTCAACTTCACCAGCTGTACCACATTGCTGTGCAAAGTGGCTGCATCAGTTTACATCCACTTGCAGCCTACAAGAGTCCCTACTATGTGACATCATATCCTCCCCAAACCTGGAATGATGAGACTTTACCACTGTCAGTACAGTGTGGTAGGAGAGACTGGCTTACTGGGCTTTACATCTCATTTCATTGAACAGCTTTTCTTATAGTATTTGGTTGCCTCTTCTGATCTTACTTTAATTCTTCTTTCATTGTCTGTCTTCCTGGCTGGTTTGTAGACATCGTGAGGACAGAACCAAACTTATCTTGCTAACTAGTGCATCCTCAGCACCAAACCCTGTCCTGGCACATGGGAGGGACTTGGAATTAAACAGATGAAGTGGTCAGAATATTCCTATTATTTTACCCTCTTGCCTGAGACCAGTCCCATCCTTTCATTATTAAAAATTTCCAGTTCAGTAAGAATGGCCCATGTCAAAAAAACAGGCAAACAAGTGCTATAGCGTGGATGAGGAGAGCAAGGGACACTTCTATGCTGCTGGTGGGAATGCAAACTGATTCAGCCACTTTGGAAAGCTGTGTGGAGGACTCTTAAACTACTGAAAATGGAATTCCCATTCGACCCAGCAATCCCACTGCTAGAAATCTACCCAAAGGTTACAAAAACTCTAATCCAAAAGACACCTGCACCTGATGTCTCTTGCAGCACTATTTACAATAGCCAGGATATGGAAGCAACCCAAATGCCCCCGAATAGATGAATGGATCAAAAAACTGCGGCATATGTACATGATGGAATACTATTCATCAATCAAAAAAGACAAACTTATGTCATTTGCAGCTACATGGATGAAGCTAGAAGGAATCATGCCAGCAGAAATAAGCCAAAAAGAAAAAGAGAAATACTGGATGGTCTCACTTATATGAGGGATAAAAGGGAAAACAAACAAACAGACAAGAAAAATTTAAAGCTAATTCTCAGCAAAATGGAAGCATGGAGCATGAGAGGGAGAAGGGGGGAAAGCAGGAATGGAGGGGCACAAAAGACTAAGAGGATGGTTCATGGGTGATAAGGTGGAGGGAGAACCCCAGGGTAGATAATGATGCAAAATAAAACAAACAACCACTGGTCTCCTCTTGTGTTTGTCAGGATAATTTGATCCTTTCAGTTCTTCAATAGTCAGTGTTTGCTCTCAAATGGAAGCACATCCAAAATCCTTAAGCTGAGCTCATCCAAGACACCCCAGCAAACCTAATGGCATTGATTTCCCCTTGTTAAGAGAGACAGCACTTAATGCAGATGTGCACCACACTGTCAGCTATAAATAACTCCTGAAGTTGGATGAATAATTAAAAGGATTCCATAAGTGGGCTACATTTGCAAAATGCACTTCAGTTCTGATTTCTGTCAGAGCCGTCCCTGGTGAGGATAAGTTCATGTTCAAAGATTGCAACACAATTGATCTCTAGTGTCAGGCAACCCTCTGAGTTCTTTGCATGGTTCACCTCATTTAAGCCCTACCACAACCTACAAGAAGAGTATGATCCTTAGCACCCTTTTCTTTTGGGTGAAGAAACTGAGGAACAGCAGTCATTAGTGTTTCACACCCCTTTAATGTTCACACCTATTTTCTCCCATCCTTGCTCCACCTTCACAGTATTTGGGCATCTGCTCACTCTCCTCCAGTCACACACAACATCCCTTCTTTCACTCCTCTTCCTGCCAAGCTCCCTTGCTTATCCTGCCTCTGATCTCAAGGCAGCTCCAGAGCCTGAATCCCAGGACAACCACTCAGAACCGAGGGTGTGCCCCTGAAGGTTCAAGATTTTGTTATGAAAAATTCTATCAGTTGGTCTGCTTTGTTCTCAGTTATTTATTTCCTGTCAGCTTTATGCCGGGCGTGAGGTGCTGGAGACGCAGCGAAGAACAAGACAGACCTGATTCCCTCCCTCTTGGGGTTTACATTCTATTTCTAGTTGTGGGGTCAGCAACTTGAGACCAGAACTATGTGATGGAAAAAAAAAGAACAAACAACACCAACAAGTAGAGCAAAAAACTGACATTCTGCAGAAAGGAACAGCCACTGATGGGCTCCAAATGAGCTCAGACAGCCCAATGCAAGTTAAGACTGGAAATCTGAGCAGTATGGTTCATCGTGCCCCAGGAGTACAGGTCCTCACCCAGGAGAAGGACATTGCACCAGAAAAAGAAAACGAGACTAAAGGGCAAAACAAGAAACAATGAACAGTGATGAGAGGAGATGGAGCGACCTGAGTCAGGGGAGGTCGGAGCACACCCAAGAGGAACAAAAAACCATACAAAGATGACTGAAGTTGTATGAAATTAAAAGTAAATAAAAAAGTTCGTAAAAGAAAATCACACAATCATGTGGTAACAACCATGCTAAGTGCCACAGGAGATGACACTGGAGCGTGTCATGTCATCCATGGAATCAGGGATGGCTTCTTGGAGGAAGAGGCACACAAGCAGAGATAGAGGGTTAACAGGTGTGAGGTGAAGCGTTGGAGAAGAGTGTGTTCACAGGCTCCAGGGGCAAGGGGCATGGCAGCCAGCATGGCTGGACCACAGGAAGCCAGAGAGGAGGCCCTAGAGAGGCTGGAGGATTGGACAGTGGGCAGAAGCTGCATGGACAGGGTTCTGTAGACCTGGGGTTTGTTTCAGAGTGACAGGACCAGAGAATCCAGCATTTTGAGCAGGAAAGTGCTGTGGTTGGATTTGTGTTCTGTGAAGACCAATCTGGCAGCAGCACAGGGGGGGAGTGAAAGTGGACCAGCTGGGGGCACTACAGCAGAGCAGGCAGGTGACACTGACCCTGGTCAGGCTGCAGGTAAATGGGTCCAGGTAAATGCACAGGTAAAGCTGGGCACAGTGGCTCGTGCCTGTAAGTGCCAGCCTATGGGAGCATGGTTGGGGCTGGGTATTGTGGTTTGAGTCCCACCCAGGGCAACAGAGAGATCTAGTTCCAAAAAATAGCTGGGAGTGGTGGTGCGCGCCTGTAATCCCAACTATCTGGGAAGCTGAGGCTGGGGATTGCTTGAGTCTGTGGTACCCCAGGCAATGTGAGCCTGTGGGTCCATAAGCTTCAAAAAAAAAAAAAAGCCCAGGTAGACACACAGTGGAGCAGGAAGTCAGATGCCTTGGTACACTGGTACCAGCTCAATCATTACCTTTCAGGGGGGCAGTGGGGAAACCACAAAAGCTCTCTAGGTCACCTTTTCCTCTCGCAGCCCCTGCACCTTAGGGATAAAATGGGATACAGGAGAAACTTCTTTCCCCCAAAGATGCCTTGTGACACCTTAAAATCCAGGCCCTGAAGTGGCATGTTCCGTGGAAACACACGTTGTCAGTAACCGGCCCACATCCTGCCTCGCTGGGAGATCACGATTTCTGAGCTCAGCAAGGTCCCCAGAGAGAGAGAATCTTCCTGTGCCAGGGAAGGATTGCGTAAGTGAGCCAGGCCCAAGCTCTGCAGAGTGGATCACGTTCTCTGTTAGGACTCGAGCTGGGGCTGGTCATTTTAACCCACATGTCCCTGCTGCTCCTTCCATCTTTAATCCCCTGCCACTTGCCCTGGCATGCTAATGACTTGAGACATTTTAAATCATTTTAAATCTACAGTAACATTAACATTGGACCATTAAAGGTCTGGCTCAGACAAGGGTCCTTCCAGGAGATTTGAGCACAGGAAGGGGAGATGCGGTTCCTGGATTTAGAAATCCAAGTGGAATACAATTAGTAAGTCCTTTTCGTCCTTTGGGCTGAATGTTGAAAGAAACTCTCACTGACTTTCCTTCTGTATTCATTGTTAATATTAAAGGTCTGGCTCAGACAAGGGTCCTTCCAGGAGATTTGAGCACAGGAAGGGGAGATGCGGTTCCTGGATTTAGAAATCCAAGTGGAATACAATTAGTAAGTCCTTTTCATCCTTTGGGCTGAGTGTTGAAAGAAACTCTCACTGGCTTTCCTTCTGTATTCATTGTTAATATTTCACAAAGAGCAGTGAGGGGCCATCTTGTTCCTGGGTGACCCTGCCCGCTTTCTCCTCCCTGGGGTCCACCTAGCTTTGTACACTCTAAAGTGTTCCCTGGAGGTGGTGAATGGAACAGTAGAAAGCACAGAACTGGACTGGATTTCTGCCTCTCCAGTTTTAAGCAACAAATTTGGGCCAGAAAGGACCATTCGTTTAAGCTGCCTGAGCTTTCCTCATCTGTGAAATGGGTACAATAATTGAAAGGATGGTCAAAGGTAATACGTGGGAAACAGCAAAGTGTCTGATACACAGAGAGCACCACATTTCATCCCTACCCCTGGAGTGAGTGCCCAAAGGTAAGATAAGGCTCGCTCACCTGGGCTCAGCTTTTCAACCACTGGAAAGATCTCCTTTTAAGCTGGAAGGTGTATTCTGGTCACCTGGGTCTCAAGGATTTTGGAAGCTCTCAGTCACTGCAGACCAAAGCCCCGGCCCTTCTCAGCGTGTGCTATTGTAAAGGGCTGGGCAGCTAGCTGGAAGAGGCAGCACTAAGCCAGGAAGCACGGATGCTTTGTACACTGTGCTGTCTTCCAGCCTGAGGATGCTTTTGGCCCATTCAGAATCCCATGGTGCAAAGTCAAGAGGGTTTTGTTTGAAACGGACTATCCACCTAGCCCAATCTACTGACCCATGTTTTCTACTTCTCATCGGTCACTGGCAAGCTCAGGTCAGCAAGCTCACTGGTCACTGGCCATCTGAGGCCAATGGGCTGAGATGGGCATCACGCTCAGTGCCCTACAACTTGGCTCCTCACCTGCATCCTCCCTGTCCAATCTGAGCAACAGGAGAGGACTGTCAAGGGCTCCCTGCACCCCTTCCCCAGCACAGAGGTGGAGGGAGGAGGACAAGGGGAGGACTCACAAGGTGCAGTTCTCAGTGGACTCAGCGGTGCTCTCCTCTATCTCCATGTTGGCCGAGAGGCTGGCGAAGCCATGGGGCAGCTCGTCCCACTCGTCGAAGCGGATGCCGGTGCCAAGAGAGTAGCGCCCCTCCGCACAGGGCTTGCACGACTGGTCCTTCATGTCCAGGAACTCCCCGGCTTTGCAAGAGAAGGCTGCAACATGAAGCGGGGGCCAGGGCCACGGTGAGGCCGCTGCCACCCCCAAGAAGTGGGCAGCTGCGGGCATCCTCGGGGGAGGGACACAGGACAAGACTGCGGAGCCTGGCCGCTGTGTTTTTGGACCGTGGCATGTCTCGCAGGATTCCAGCCAGAGAAGGCAAACCCCAGACAGACTGTGGTGCTGGGGTCTGGGGCCAGGGCCAGGGGAGAGAGACAGCTGACGGGTAGGAAGGGCGTGATGGAAATGCTCTGACTACATAGTGATGATGCTGACGTCACTGTGAATATTCTCAAGTTTAACATGAATTTTATACCTACAGAAGGGGAGCAGACACTGGAATACATAACTCTAGCTTTTGCTTAAAAAAAGGACTGAAGCCGGGCACAGTGGCATGCACCTTTAATTCCAGCCTAGGAAGGGAGGCCGAGGCGAGGAATCGCTTGAGTCCAGGGGTTTGAGACCTGCCCCGGGCAAAATAGTGAAACCTAGTCTCCAAAAAATAGCTGGGTGTGGTGGCATGCGCCTGTAATCCCAGCTACCTGGGAGGCTGAGGCTGGGGATCGCCAGAGTTCGTGGGATCCCAGATCCAATCCAGGATCTGGACTACTCAGATCTGATCCCAGATCAGGACTACCCCGGGCAACATAGCGAGACCTAGTCTCCAAAAAAAAAAAAAAAAAAAAAAAAGGGCTGAAGCCTGGGGATGCTCTGTCTGGTGGAGGCTCTGCCTGGTGCAGATCTGTCCTGACAGCCTGGTTCCTGCGGGCATTGCCTGGGGAAGCTGCCTGAGAGCCCTCTGGGCAAAGAGATGCCATAGCCTCTCATGAGGACCCCTCTGAATGGTACAGGCCCTTCAGCCCTGAATTTCCCCGTGTCTCTCTGGCCTGTGTCTCCTCCTCCCTCTCTGACTACGCTGCACTAGCAGGATCTCCTGCACTGCCAGCTCAACCAATGCCAAGTCCTCCTGTACTTCCCTTTGGTTCGATCTCCTGCTGTAGAGCTTGCTCCACCTCAATCCAGCCCAGCACCTCTGGGTCACCTCCACCCCAGACCACATTCTTCCCTTGTGTCTGGTGTTCTTCCACCTCTAGACTTGCTTGGGTGTCTTCTGGTCACTCGGCATCCTTTACACTCGTTCCTTTTCAACTCGTAATCATGCCTTATGCTGTGAGCTTCCACATGGGGTATGAGCGCCTCCAGGGAGAGGGCTCGGAGACTGGCACACACATAGTGGGAGCTTTACAAAGGTTTGATGAATGAGTATCTGCTCTGTCCACCAGCCAGTCAGCCTCTGAAGGAGAGCTGATGCCTGCCTATCACAGCGCTCACACAGCTTGCACAGAGCGCTCAGGAGAGTTGGTTAGTTAACTGAGATGACTCATTTGTTTCCATCAGATACACCTCAGACCTCAGTGAGAGCCATTCATCAACTTTACAATGTCTATCTGCTCACTTATCAAACCAGGCTAAATTTTAGTATGTAAATACCCTCCATCTCCTTTCCACATTGTCAAGTATCTCTTGATTCTCATCCCTGGTTCTGACTGTCATCCCTTTGCATCTCAAATAGCTGCCAGGTAGAGAGACTGAGTCGCAGAGATGGGGATGAGAGCTGTAGGCCCTTCCAATTGCACAATCAGCTTCCCTGTCAAGGAAGGTTCTGGGTCCCTGAAGGATGCCCAATGCATCTTTTTTTTTTTAAGACTAGGTCTCACTATTTTTCTCGTGGAACTGCAGGCTCATGTTGCCCATGGGTACCATGGACTCAAGCAATCCCCAGCCTCAGCTTCCCAGATAGCTGGGATTACAGGTGCGCGCCACCACACCCAGCTATTTTTTGGGACTAGGTCTCGCTGTGTCGCCCCAGGCGGGACTAAAACCGCGATGCTCAGACTCCACTGCGACTCCACAGCTGTCGCTTACAAGCACATGCCACAGTGCCCGGCATACCCAGTGCATTTTAAAGGCCTGTGCCTGCAGAAATTCCTCATTTCTGGCTTCCTTCTAAAGAACCAAGACAAACTGCAATCTTTCCTAATGACTGATTGTGACTGGTGTGTATAGATTGGAGAGAAATGCATAGGCGTAAATGAGAATGTCTGCAAACCAACAAAGATCTGAGTAGCACACAGCTGGAGTCACTTACAATGTCTATCCTGGTGGAACTGAGATTTTAAAAAATCAACCCATATACCCGGCTTTGCATCCTTGAATTAACTTTTCTGCACCAAATCCCAGAAGGGCTGGTGGGAGTGGAGACGAGTGGAGGGAAAGTGCTGACTTCTTCAGGTCACTGCCCTGGCAGGTGGGGCCTGGCTGGAGGAGCAGAAGGCTTGTGGCAGAGGCCACACTGTGTGCAGGTTGGCCCAGGAGTGGGGTGGCTGCTTACAGCATTTGGTGCCCTTGACGGGGTCCGGGAGGCTGGTGCACAGTCCAGGAGTATGTGGCACGGCGACCCTCCACCTGGAACCTGTGCTGTCACACGCAGTGTACTCGTAGTGGTACTCGGACTGCAGGGGGAGAGAACAGTACAATGGCATGAGCAGCGATCAGACGTTCCCAGTTTCCCGTCCACTTTCTGCCCAGTATCATGGCTATTTTTCAGCCCTGTCGCCAGTCCTGGGACCCTGCACAGGAGCCAGGTAACTGATGCTGAAATGACTGTTACCAAGTACAAGGGCTACCATTATTTGAGTCATTTTCTCCATCTGGCCATCGTCTAGTCCTTAGAAATTGTGTGTGTGTGTGTGTGTGTGTGACTTTCATGCTGTTATATATAATGTCCTGGTGGATCAGAGAGAGGCATGCGGGCAGTAACTAAAGAACAGGCTAGATAAGGTGAGGTTTTTCTTGTCCCAAGGTCTAAATGCAGAGATTGGCCCACAGTACATTCATTCATTCATTCATTCATTCATTCATTCATTTATTTTTTGAGACTAGGTCTAGCTGTTTCCTGGGCTAGTCCCGACCCCAGGCACTCAAGTGATCCCCAGCCTCAGCCTCCCAGGTAACTGGGATTACAGGCGCCTGCCACCACACCTGTCTCGCTTTGTTGCCCAGGGTAGTCTCTAACCCACAAATTCAAGTGATCCCTGACCTTTTGTCCCCCAGTGCTTGGATTACAGGCACGTGCCACCACGCCTGGCTCACAGTAAATTTAGAGTGAATTGTCACCAAAACTGAATTTATATTTCCCTGAGATTTCCAGATGCCCTCTGCCCAGAAAGTCTAGGAATTCCCACATTGCACTCTATGAAAACGTCACTTTAAGTCCAAGTGGGGATGTGCATTCGCTGCTTCCAGGAGTCAATGCACACCTTACTTCTAATACTTCAACTGCCTTCAGCTGAGCTAACTGAGCTAAGAATGAACAATAACAGTCAAACATCAAATCAAGCATGAAATAAAACAACAGCAGCAACAATAAAAACCACCAAATGCATGAGGTGGGAGAAAGAAAACACAACAGACAAACCAAATGAACTTAGATACGTATCACTCTTTCAAGTTTGGGGAAAAAAAAAAATAGACCCCAGTGTTAATGTGATGGAACAAGCATTTCATCATCCACATTTATCTAAAACTATATTCAAGCCCAAAAGTACTTTGTTTCACTGTATCCTCAAAAAAAAGAATGAGAATGACTGTCCACTTTCCATCCACATAAAAGTACGATCATGTAAGGTGTGAAAACACAAGGAGCTAAGACTACAAATGAGGTCGCTTTGAAGCTTGCTGATGAAGATGGCATCGGAACTGAGACGAAGACAATTTACCTTCTACAAGAGGTGAACGTACTGTATTCATCTATTCCAAGATACATGTTTCTTTCACATTTTATTGGCTCTAAATTCAAGGTGTGACTTGTAATCAACACATCAGGAAACACTCTATTTTACCTGGTAGAGCTTTTTCTTTGTTTGTGGTACTTTTTTTTTAAAAAGTGCTTTTCTTTTTTTTTTTTTTTTTTTTGAGACTAGGTCTTGCTATTTTGCCCAGGAAACAGCAGGCTCTCGTTGACCAGGGTATCACAGACTCAAGCAATCCCCAATCTCAGCCTCCCAGGTAGCTGGGATTACAGGCATGTGCTACCATGCCCAAGCTATTTTTTGAGACTAGGTCTTGTTATGTTGACCCGGGTGGGTCTCGAACCCATGAACTCAAGTGATTCCCAGTCTCGGCCTCCCATCCTAGGCTGGGATTATAAGCGCACACAACCTTGCCCAGCCCTGAAAAAAGATGCTTTAGAAGCAAGGGCGTCTCACACCTGTGTATGGATGGTGAGTCTGTTGTCACTTGACCTGCACTTTTAGGAACTTGAGAAGATGGTGGAACAACCTGAGAAGTGTGTTTCTATTTCCTGTTGTAAATATTTACCAGCTATTTATTGCATGCCCAACACTGAGAGACACAAGGTGCTCTGGACATATGTAGGCACATGTAGACTCAGTACTTTCATCTGAAGTGTTGAAGAAAGGGGGGGCATTTAGGAAACCATGAATTTGACTTTCAGTTGTAAACTCCGCCTTTGGATTTAGATGTGTCATCATGGAAAGAAAGCCACCAGGACAGATTCTCAGTGTCCTCCGGCTACCCTTTCTCTGTGTCTATCTTTCCTCATAATTCCAGTCTTTCCCTCATCCCAGAAGGATGTGAGGATAAATAGGTCAACTACAGTTATTTCAGTTCCCTTCTAAAAATGTCACTCTGCAAAGGGGTAAAATCCACAGTATGCAAATAAAGCAGAGAATTGCATGAACCAAGCAGAGAAAATTCAATGTTCTCCCTGTGGATGGAATGATGCCAGGCATTTGCATAGAGCTCTTACAATTCCCAAACAGCATCTCATCTAACCTTCAAACTCCCCAGAATACAGGCAGAGCAGGGCACCCGTTTCACCGCAGGGATGAGGAAATTGACTCAGCAGGATAAAATGGCTGATCCATTTGTCACCAAGCCAGCGAGTCATCAAGCCAAGATCCCAGGGCCTTCCTCCAGGAACCCTCCACTCTTGTATTTCTGATCAAACACAAACTCACACTGGGCCAAACTTAGCTGCCAAACCTGAACATTAAACAGCACCACCGGTGGTCAGGTTCACAGGGGGACGTGAGAAGGGCTGTTCCAATATGTAAAATGTGTTGGAGCATATCGTTTCATCTGCTTTGGACAGCCTGCAGCCACCAAGTCCCGTGGGCCACATGCACTTCCTTTCATCGGCTTCCATTTGGTGTCCCTGGGTCCACTCAGGGGGGAGTTTTGCTAAGAAAAAAGATGGCTCTGAGCCTTGGAAATGTTCCCTTTCAATATGTGCTCATTTACTGTGTGCCATTTGGGGATATTTACACCACCCAGTGAGGCTGGCTCTGCTACAAGCTGCTCGACTTCTGAGCCACCCTGAGAGTTCACCATTCAGGCAGTCAGAGCGGACATCCCGGTTACCGTCTCTGTGACAGTCAGACCCCCAGCAGCACCGCCACCCACCCGGCGACCTGCACAACGGCAGGCTCCCAAAGGAGACAAACAATCACATTCAACTGGGCATGGTGGCGCGCACCTGTAGTCCAAGCACTGGGAGGCAAGAGGCTTGGGATCGCTTGAGTTCGCGGGTTCGAGACCACCCTGGGAAAAAATAGCAAGACCTGGTCTCGAAAAAGTAGCTGGGTGTGGTGGTGGGTGCCCGTAATTCCAGCTATCTGGGAGACTGAGGCTGGGGATTGCTTGAGTTCACAGGATGGGGACTACCCCAGGCAACATATCAAGACCTAGTCTTAAAAACAAAGAAACAAGCACATTCAGCACCTATGCTCAGCATATGGCTCCGTGCTCCCCCTGCATAGTGAGAGGACACAAACCTTATCACAAGTTTTTTTTATATATTTTTTAAGGTTTATATATATATATATATTGATTGCATATATATATATCCATAGATATCCATATATAAAAATTACATCATTGTCTTCCCCAAAGTTCGACCATCACTTTATCACCTGTGAACCATCTTAATCTTTTGTTCCCTCCCCCTCTCTTGCTCTATGCTTCAGTTCTGTTGGCAGTTTTAAACTTTTTCTTATCCATTTGTTTTCCTGTATCCCTCATATAAGTGAGACCACCCCATATTTCTCTTTTTCTTTCTGACTTATTTCCACTAACATGACTCCTTCTAGCTCCATGTTGCTGCAAATGACTAATTTTGTCTTCTTTGCTTGATGCATAATATTCCATTGTGTAGATCGACCACATCTTTTTTAGCCATTCATCAATTTGGGTTGTTTCCATATCTTGGCAGTAGGCCAAGGTATCACACAGTAGGCTCAGCTGACATCTGGTTTTCGTGTAACAATGTGCGTTTCCCGCCCCACCTTAAGGAAGTATGAAACTAGGCAGGATGGTGAAGGCAGGAGTTGTTCACAGCATGAAGCTTATTCCTTATAAAGGACTGGGAAAGAGGAGAAGCAACAGGAGACGGGAGGAGACACAGAGAAAAGACAGGCATGTGAAGAAGCTGTGCTTGCTTCTCAGCCTTGGGCTGGTATCAGGGACTTGGGGGACAAGGAAGAAGTCACTTGAAACAGACCTGGGTGAGAGGCCCACGGGGAGGCTGACAATGGCGGCCTTTATCCTGACTTGTGTTTTGATCCCCTTTTCCTTCCAGACTCTGGTTCTTTCTGCCCCTTTCTGACAGTTCCTCACCAGAAGGTACCTTAGTCTTGGGGTAAGCTTTTGGTCAGCTCTGCTTGGCTGGGCATTTGTCCATGAAGGGCTGGGCACCTTTGGATGCTTCATTAGGGAAGTGTATGTTCTTTTTCGCTCTCTTCTCACTGTTGCACACTGGTTGTGTTACAGTTCTTTCCTACTGATGGTTTTATGCACTGGAGTGTTTCTCTTGATGTGGTGATGGCAGTACCCACTTAGAGTCTGCAGGTTTGGGGATCATGGATTTTCCCTCATTCTGTCCATTAACAATCAGGGAAAGAAGGGATGGGCTTGGGAATGAGGGATGCTGGGTCCTCCCACCCCCACCTTCCTCTCAAGCATACATAATACTCCTCAGGACACTAGAAAGGAAATCAGCCCAAGGTTAGAAACCACTTTGCCTAATATGGAGCTGGTTGTTGGTCACAGTGATAGTTTGGCTGAGAATGGACTCTCTCAGCCACACAACCTTCCCGTCCCTGCTACGTGGGTCCTGAGTGGAGTGCTAAAGCGACTTTTTACAAATTGCCAAGTCAGAAGTCAGGATGGTGCCTGCTGGAACTGTGTCCTTCCTTCCTCTTTCCCCCACTGCTCTTTCAAACCATCTCTTAGTTCTCTTTTATTTATTTTTTTTAATTTATTTTTTTTAGAGACTAGGTCTCGCTATGTTGCCTGGGGTAGTCTCAAACCCGAGGATTCAAATGATCCCCATCCTCAGCTTCCCAGATAGCTGGGCTTACAGGCACGTGCCACCATGCCCGGCTTAATTCTCTTTTAAAAGATCATCAAAGTACAACACAACATGGGGCCGAGGCGGCAGGCCCACTTAGATGTAGGGTTTCTTTTGTTAATAAATGTGTGTGTTTTCCCTCCCTTATGATGGTCACAGTCACATTTCCTTGTCTCTAGCACTGTACTGTGCTAGAATACAAAGAACACAGTGTGTGACACAGGACAGATAACATGTGTGACAGTCAGCTGTTCATGTTATCAGCAGACTTCCTATAACAACAGGCTACTTTGTTTGGCGGGAGTCAAAGATTCTATGTGAATTTTCGGTCAAGAACCTTAGGAGGCTACAACCCTTGACCCCCGAGTGGCTCCAGGGTCAACTGTAGTAGATTTGGGGTTCTCTAGTGATGAGGTATCAGAGAGGCACTTGGTTGCTATTCACTGTAGAAGACATAATGATACAGGGTTGTGAGTGATGCAGTTAAAAAACTGTATTGGTGCTACCGGGCATGGTGGCATACACCTGTTTTCCAACCACTGAGAGGCAAGAGGCTTGGGATCATTTGAGTTCATGGGTTCGAGACTACTCCAGGCAACATAGCAAGACCTGGTCTTGAAAAAGCAGCCAGGCACCATGGTGGGCACCTGTAATCCCAGTTATCTGGAAGGCTGAGGCTGGGGAGCACTTGAGTCCATGGTACCCGGGGCAACATAGCAAGACCTAGTCTCAAAAAAAAAATGTATTGATGCCAAAATACCCTGGTGGGTGAGGTCTGAGAGAAAGATGCATGAGAAGAAGCAAGAAGTGCCAAAAAGGCAGATAAGAAAAAAAAAGGAAAGGAAAGGAAGAGAGGAGACAAGAATGGCGGGCTGAGAGAATAGGCCCACATGGCCTGGAGCCATGGTGGCTGGCAGAAGAGTGGCCAGCGTACAGAGTGTGGCACCACAGCAAGGTGGCATAGTGAGCTGGTATCTGGAGATGGCCAGGGATTTGGAAAGCTGATCTGTGCATCAGCAATTGTGGAAGAAATGTGAAGAGCCTTGGAGAAGTGGAGCAGCTCGGAACACTGGAGAAAGAAGAAAGGAGAAGACGTCGGAGAAAGACTGGACTTTGCAGAGTGCCTGCCTCAGGTTTGGCAGGGCAAAGGGCACCATCTTGGACATGTGTCTTTGAAACTTTTGGGACTGAAAATGGTGACTGGGGTAAGATAACTGGCCACTTGTGGCTTTGAGGACTTTCCGTTTCAAACTCTATTTGAATGGCAACTGCTACATGTGAGTGAAGAAAGTGAGGTGGCAGAAGTCCCAATTTAAGAGTTTTTTTCTTCCTGTGGTTTGTTGGTTGGCGGCTTCTGCCCCTTTTGACCCAATTTCAATATGAGGAACAAAGGACAGTCGTCCTCACACAAGTAGTGGAGGACCACAGGACCGACGGATCTCCTCAGGTGCCATAAGGAAAGCAAGCTAGACGAGATGCCACCACCCCATTACTGTACAGTACTCAGCTTCTCCAAGCCACAGCTGCCTTGGCTAGAAAATGTGGAAATATGGGAGGAAGGCCACAGAAACGTGGCAGTGGCCCCAAGGCTGAGCTGCAAACTGCAGAGAGATGAGACAAGCAGGACTAATGATCCGCTGACCTCTGCCTCCAACCAGGAACTTACCTACTGATGAGGGCTGGGAGACAGACTCCCTAAGCCAGAGTCCAGAAATATATGGCAAAGAAACAGCAGAATGGAACTAAAACCAAAATGGAGGAGACAACCAGCAAGAAGGATGAAGCACTGATAGGCTCCAAGGGAGTTAGACTGAAAGCATGTCACGAAGTCTCTTGGAAATCTAAACAACTTCGGGCTATTGGGCCTTTTGGGCCCCAGGAATGCCAATTCTTGCTCAGGAAAAGGACAATGCTTCAGAAAAGGAAGAGGCCAATGAGTTAAACATAGTCTGAGAAAATGCAATGAGAGAGGAGTGGGAGTGACCAGGGGAAGGGGGGAAGTGGACGCATACCCAGGGGGATCAACAACTATGTAAATGAATGAATGAATGCAGGAATAGGGCCGGACGCGGTGGCGCACACCTATAATCCCAGCGCTGGGAGGCCAAGACCAGGGATTGCTTGAGTCCGTGGGTTCGAGACTACCCTGGGCAACATAGCAAGATCTAGTCTCTAAAAAGCAGCTGGGTGCGGTGGCGTTAGCCTGTAATCCCAGCTACCTGAGAGGCTGAGGCTAGGGATCACTTGAGTATGTGGGTTTGGGACTACCCCAGGCAACATAGCAAGACCTAGTCTCTAAAAAAGAAAAAAAAGAAAAAAAATGCAGAACTACAAATATCTGCCTGTGTGTGGAGAAAGGATCAGACAGTCTAAATTTAAGAAATGGTCCCCAATATAAAACTATAGCTATATATTTCAACTATCATCCTATTGGTTGGTAGCAAGAGATGGCAATAGAAAGAGAGGAGGCAAGAGTAAGGCCTGACAGTGACATGATGACAGGTTCACGGGATATGCCTCCAGCGGTGGCTGGATGCTGGGTCCGTTGCTGACTTCAAGAAAGCACTACATTGCAGTTGTGCCAATCAATATTTAAATTTAAATATTGTGCTAAAAAGTATTTTTCCAAATAGCCTGCTCTTTGGGTATTAAAATGTGTAAATTCTGGAAATATGGTTAATTTTGAACTATGTGAGACTCTAACATTCTTAGAAAAGGATGTCTGTCCATTTCATATTCAACCCCCAAAGCACTTTTTGAGGGTCTATTATGTGCTTGGTTCTGGTGAAGCAGTGGTCTCCAATTTGCTACTATTTTCTATGACTATCACTACATGCTCTTGCTTGTTCCCACTTCCTCCAGCAAAGGGTCTGAGTATCCGTTGTAGAAGACATCTTTGTGAACCCCCAAAATTCCTTTCTGAAGTCCTAGTGTTTGGTGGTGGGTCTTTGGTAGATAATTAGGTCATGTGGATGGAGCCCCATGATGGATTAGCATCCTTATAAGGGAAAGAGCGCTGACCCCCTTCTCCCCACTTCTCAGCTACATGAGGATACAGCAAGAAGACAAATGTCTGCAGTCCAGGCAGTACTCTCACCAGTCACTGAATTACCAGCACCTTGGGCTTGGATTTCCAGCTTTAGAAGCCCAAGAAGTAACATTTGCCTATTTAAGTCACCCAATTTGTTTTTTTTTTTTTTTCCTTTTTTTTTTTTTTTGAGACTAGGTCTCACTATTTTTGCCTGTGGAACCGCAGGCTCTCATTGCCCGGGGTACCACAGACTCAAGCAATCCTCAGCCTCAGCTTCCCAGGTAGCTGGGATGACAGGCGTATGCCACCACGCCCAGCTATTTTTTGGAACTAGGTCTTGCTAAGGGCCCCAGGCGGGACTCGAACCGTGATCCCTAGCCCCTGCTGCTTCATAGGCTGAAGCTTACAGGCACGAGCCACCGTGCCCGGCAAAGTCACCCAATTTATGGCCTTCTTGTACAGCAGCCTGAGAAGACTAAGACAATACCCAAGGACTCTGGCAAAAACAGTACATCTCTGACTCCTTCTTGACACTTCCATTGAAACACACAAACTTTCAACTGATGTTAGTCTGGGCTAGCTTAGCTCAAGCAGTTATTTTGTCACATCATACTTTTTTTTTT
>PVHY01024713.1:0-19286 GCA_004024945.1 Uropsilus gracilis
CCCCTGCCTCCCACTCCTTTCCTTCGCAGCCCTGCCACCCACCCCCTCCCTCCGCACTCCTACCTCCCACTCCCTCCATCCTAACCCCTCCCTCTGCATCCCTGCCTCCCACCCTCCCCCTCCACACCCAAGCCTCCTACCTCCATTTAGTCAGGACAGGGCTCAGGATCAGCTGTTCCGTGCCTGCTCAGGCCACAACACCTACCGATGCATGTGCAGGCTCTGCCGGGGCGTGAAAGTGTAGATAAAACTTCAGTTACTCTTTCCCTTTGGTGCTCGAGGGCCTGAGAGGAGCCTCCCCTGTGGTTACACGGCTGTGGGAACAACCCGAGCGCCTCTTCCAGGACCCCAGAGCCTCGGGGCTGCTGGTGCTACTAAAGGAGGTGGTGGGGGTGGACCTGGGTCCAGCCCCATCCTGGGTCATGTCTCAAGACCCCACTACCTGTGGGTTCGGAAGAAGGAGCAGGAGTGCAGCCTCGGCCAGGTGACCTCTCTTCCTGCGCGGCACGCAGGGAAGGGCCGTCTCAGGACACCTGGGAGGACACGAGAAATAGAAAGTGGCTTTCCCCCTTTGCTTCCTTTGCTCTGCGTGGCAAGCCCTTTGCAAACCTGTTCGTTCAAGGTGGGTCTGACTCACTGAGGGCGTCTTTCAGGCAGGGAGATCAGGGTTTAGTGACATCTTTGCCCCTCATGCAAGACACTCGGGTCGGGAATAAGAGACACCAAAATGGGGACCCAGGTTTGTCTGAGCCCTGCCTGGCCAAATAATGTCCCAAATCAAACCCTGCCGTAGGCGCTCGCTGCACACGTACGGGAAGATTAAACCGACATCTGAAACAGTCAACATGATTTATTCAGGAGGGAACTGGGAGAGGATAAGGCAGCTCAAAGGAGGATATGGGAACCTGAGGGGGAGGCGGGAGAGAATGGTGATGAATGCTTGGATATGATCAACGTCTGGTTAGAAAAGCTTGGCGACTTGGAGGCTAATCAAACCATCATCTTCACGGCTGCTCGCTCTATCAGACAAAAACAATTCTCACCTGATCCGTTTCCTGCACATGAACAGTTATACTTACGGAGTTTGGCCTCAGATCAGTAGTTAAACCCGGTGACCAGCGGTGAGTTTATTAAACACTGCTTTTGCATAGCGACGAAATAACAGGCACTTTTGGGGGGGTCTTATTTCCAAGTGCTGTCATTTTTCTTAAAATCGACAACTTCTACTATTGCTTTACATCACCTCTCTCTTCCCCCGGTTCTTCTCTCCAGACCCCGCTTCAGTTAGGGGACGGGTGGGGTATTAGGAGCCGTTTACACGGAAACCTGGATGGAACCCTAAGGCGATTCGGGTTACCCAGGGGTACCCAGGTGTTCCCGTCTCTCCTTGACCGGCGCTGTGCAGTGACCAGGCTGACGGCCACGTGTCCTTCTGGCTCGGTGCCTGGGCCTTCAGGCTATAAATGACAGTACCAGAGCCGCAGGCACGTCCATCCCTCACTCCTCGCTCCGTTGCAAACGAGCTGCCTGGTGACGGAGGCCAGAACCATGTGGAAAACAGCTGCGATGAAGCATTTGTCAGCTGAGCTCCAACAGGCGAGAAGGCTCAGCCCTTGAAGACACAAGTCCCTAAAGAACCACCAGACTCCAGCCTCAAAACCTTTCCCAAACACGTGCACAGCCCCCCTGCACTGCCGGCACCCCAAGCCTGCTGCTCCTGGCGCCTGGGGCCAGCAGCTTCCTGCAGGGAGCCGACACGTGCACCTGTGAGCTGACCTGGCCTCCTGGCCACACAGCGTCGCCCCCACCGAGGTGGGGAACAGCCTCACGACATCAGGGCCGGGTCGGCGGCATCGGGAGAGATTTTCAAACGCACGGAACGGAAGGCAGTTCACAGCCCCGGATGGAGCTGGGATGTTGTCTGTGGGTCCTGACCCACACCCGAGCCCCCAGAAGCGCACACACCGAACACACCATGTGGCTCGCACACCTGTGACGCCCGAGATGCGGGCAGGGCAGCAGCTCTACTGGGGTGCACCCCAGAGGCCTATGCTGTGGACGATCCTGCTGTGTTTAGACGTAGGGGCGGGGGGACGAGCCAGCCGGTCTGCAGGAGGAGGAACTCAGGGACAGGCCTGGCAAGGCCGTCACCTGCCAAGAGCCCCCAGCCAGCCCCTACCTGCCCACAACCTCAAGGGGGCTCTGTCCCCACCATCGGCTGCGGCCTGGGGCCTGCCCGTCTCTGGAAAGAGAAACATCTGACCAGCAATTTCGCTGGACCTGCACCCAGAGCCTCAGCCACGCTGCGGGTGAGGGGGGCCCCCAGGACCCAGGAGAATTGGCCCCGCCGGACTGTGGGCAAGGACGGCCACCGGGCAGGGCGATGCTGGCTGGCTCCCGCGTGCTGCGGAGGGCGAGCGACTCCCTGGCACCCAAGGTCACACGCGGGGCGAGTCCGCAGGTGAGGGCTTGTGTGACATCAGTTAGTGACGCCCTTCTGGTTCCTTCTGTCACAGAACCTCGCGTCAGACAGCGGCCGGCGGCGGCCTTTGGCAGTGACCACACCGGGAAGCCTTGCCCCCCCAGGCTCCGAGTGCTGGGGTTCTTTTTGGGTTTCATACAGCACATGTTTGCTGATGGGCCTGGGATGTCCCCTCCCCCCTCCCCCCCTCCGGTCACCCCGCATCCTTCCTTATGCTGTTTGTCCGTGCTTGGCCCTTCGGCCTCTCTTTTTCGGCGCCGTGTCCTTCTCTCAGGGGAGGCGCTGCTCTCCCAGGGGACACGGCAGCCGGTGCTGCTTAGATTCCCAGCCCTGAGTCTGCACCCGTCCGGGCCGGCCTGGCACCAGCCAGCGCCTCGCCCTTCTCGTCGGTCCCAGAGGGGCACTGTCACTGTCACACACTGGCACTGACCCCACGTGTTCCCCCCAGAGCAAGGCTCCCAGGGTCAGTGGCTGGCAGCCCTGACCATGAACCTCCTTGCCTGCTGACCATAAACTGTTAGTCTCCCTCAGGTCGCCCACACTGTGAAGCTCCTGCTTATTCTTGCACACAAGGCTCTCTTTAGAAACTTGCTAAAATCTCCTGGCGTGAGGCCAACCGCCCTTATACAAATGCAGCTCTTCTGCTCACCCAGTCACAGCAGGTGGTGAGGCTGGGGCTGTCAGAGCTACCCCCTGCTTATTAGCACATGTCCCACTCTCTGGGTCAGGAGGAACAGTGCCAGGGAGGGGCCAGCAAGTGACCCCCGCACAAACTCTCTGCCGGTGTCACCACGCACCCCAGATGGCCAGCTGTGGTGCAGTTCCCTGTATCTCCCTAGAAGGTGCACCTCACTTACTTTAGGGTGTCAACTTTGCTTGGGATGTCAGTGCCTTCCCTGAGGGGGGTGGCCGAGAGGGGAGCAGGCAAGGGAGGGGGTGGGGGTGGTGTCACCCATGCCTCTCTCTCGCCCTGCTCGCTCCAGGAGTGGCCGAGCTGACCTGGCAGCCATATACCATGAGCGCATCGATGTGGAAGGTCATCACTACGGCCCTTCATCCCCTCAGAGAAAAGACGCCCTGCAGGCTGTGGACACTGTCCTGAAGTATATGACCACGTGGATCCAGGTGACCCAAAGCTTCCATCTACCTGGGGCTAAACCTTCTGTTTCTTGACTGCCCCTCAGTGTCTCGCTGACCAGACCAGTGTGAGGCTTTGAGGGTCTACTTTCTCCAGGAACCAAGGGCCCCTCTCTCACAAGGCCAGGCCAGCGGGATGGAAAGGACTCAGGTCTGCATTATTAAACCTGAAATTTCTGGAAAGATGATCCTTCACCAAATTTGCTAATTCTGTCAGCAGCTTGGCCCAGAAGCCAGACCTGGCCTAGACCCCTGATCCTGCCACACCTGAATGACATGAGGGCATGATTTTAGGCACGTTTTTCTTATTTCAAACTTGCCAGTCCTGTTTCGCATCTGTTAAGTACATGCGTGATCACTGTTACCTCACCCCATGAGTCTGATGAAGAGAGATGTTGCCCCTGAGAAGCTACAGCCCTGTGGGTCTATTTCCAGGAGGGCTGGGTGGGGTTGCCTTCCCCATCACCCCCATAAAGTGTTTCTGGGCGATTCTGAACCGGTCCTATCCGGGCAGACTGGCAGACGACCCAGCTCAGAATGGAGAAGACGTCCTGCCTTCCAGACTCACATCGAGCGCCCCTTCCCAGGGCTTCTGGCGCCAGCTCGGTTCTCCCAGGCGCCATCTTGACGGCCTCCATCTCCACAGGATCGCAAGCTGCAGGACGACGTCAACGTCATCATCTTCTCGGACCATGGGATGACTGACATCTTCTGGATGGACAAGGTCATCGAGCTGAATAAGTATATCAGCCTGAGCGACCTGCAGCAAGTGAAGGACCGAGGGCCTGTGGTGAGCCTTTGGCCTGCACCTGGGAAACACTCTGAGGTGAGAGGTGCCATGTTGGGGCTGGAGGGGGCATGCGGGGCATGTGGGCAGGTCAGCCGTTCACATGCCATTCACATGCTTTCACACGCCATCACATGCCAAAAAATTCCACATGCAGTTCACATGCCATCACATGCCACCCACACATGTCACACACCATTCACATGCCACCCACATCATCCACATGCCATCCACACACCATCCACATGCCATCACATACCATCCACGTCATCCACACCCCACCCCCACACCATCCACATGCCACCACACACCATCCACATGCCGTCCACATGCCACCCACATGCCAACACATGCCATTTATGCACCGTCAACACAGTCCACATGCCATCATACACCATCACATGCCATCCACATACCATCACATGCCATGTATACACCACCCACACACCATCACATGCTGTCTACATGCCACCCCACACCATCACACACAGTCCACATGCCAGCGCATGCCATCACACACCATGCACATGCCATCACATACCATTTACACACACCATCCACATGCCAACACATGCTGTCCACATGCCATCCAGTCACCATCACATGCCATCCACATGTCACCCACACGTTGTCACGTACCATTCACATGCCATCACATGCTGTCCACATGCCGTCAGACATGCCATCCACACACCATCACATGCTATCCACACACCGTTCACATGCTGTTCACTCACCCCCACTTTGTGCTTCAGCTTGTTGGGAAACTTGAACACTGTTCCTCAGAGCCCCGAATCCAGAGGGAGTGACCTAGTCTGCCACTCACTCAGAGTGATCCCCAGTCAAGGCATTTATCCCCCAGTGGGCATCTGAAGTGGGCATAATGGTAGCCACCTCGTTGGAATTTATTTATTTACACAATTTTTTAAATTGATTATATGGATTTTTTTAACATTTTATTTCTAAAATTAAATTAATTTTACATCGTTGTCTACCCCAGGATTCTCCCGCCACCTTATCACCTGTGAACCACCATCTCAATCTTTTGTGCCCATCCCACCCCCTTATTCCCCTCCCCCTCTATTGCTCTGACAGTTTTGCTGACAGTTTTAAATTCTTCTTGTCTGGTTGTTTGATTGTTTCCCCTCTATCCCTCATATAAGTGAGACCATCCCATTTTTCTCTTTCTCTCTCTGGCTTATTTCCGCTAACATGAATCCTTCTAGCTCCATACATGTTGCTATAAATGACATACATTTCTCTTTTTTGATTGATGAGTATTTTCCATCGTGTACGTAGACCACAGCTTTCTGATCCATTCGTCTGTTTTGGGGGCATTTGGGGTGTTTCCATATCCTGGCTGCCGTAAATAGTGCTACATAAACATCTGAGTACAGGTGCCTTTTGAATGAATGTTTTTGTATCTTCTGGGTAGATTCCCAGAAGTGGGACTGCTGGATCGAATGTTGGTTCCATGTTCTACTGAACATGGAACATAGTTTGAGGGTCCTCCACACAGTTGTCCACAGTGGCTGGACCGTTTGCATTCCCATCAGCAGTGTGAGTGTCCCTCTCTACATGCACGCCAGCACTTGTTATTGCCTGTTTTCTTGATCTGGACCATTCTTACTGGTGTGAGATGGTCTCTCATTGTGGTTTTGATTTACATTCCCCTGATTAGTGATGCTGAGCATTTTTTCCATTTGTGTTTCTTCTTTCAAGAACTGTCTTTTTAGCTCTTCACCCCATTTTTTGACTGGGCTTTTTGTTCATTGGAGTTTAGTGGCATTTAAATCAAATCAGAGATGCGCAGGATTTAGCATGATGAACACCTGACCCTCAACGGGTTTTTTTCAAATGGACCAAAATGCAGCACTTCTTCAGAAAAACTGGGACTCCTGGATGCAGGCTACACACTCTGTCCTCTTGTGGAGGTGACATCCCATGACGACACAGCACAGGTGTGAGCAACTGTGTAGCTCTCATCAGGTCAACTTCCTGTGCCTGCCACCACCCCTCACCAGCCCCCCACCCCCACCACCTGTCTCTCTATCCCCTACCCCAGAGAGCTGCCAATCTGATGCAGATCCATCAGAGAGCTGAAGCCAGAGGGGCAGAGTGAGCACTGCGGCCCAGGAGGTCACGGCTACACTCCTTATCGCAGGCGCTGTATCTGGGCTCAGCCCAGATCCAGAGGGGATGATGCGTAGTGAAACAGGCCGGAAGGAGCACGATGAAGGCCAGAGGGTGTCCGCTGTGTGGACTACAGGGAAGACAGATTCCAAACAAAGGGTCAAAGACAAATGTTAAAGCCAACCCTGGAAGACTGACCATAGACCCGAGGCATCCAGAGAGGGAGCGATGAGAAAGGGGGAGGGGGAGGAGCTCTTCGGCGGACTCTGGGTGCTGGTGCTGGGGTGGGGGCGACAGTGACCACACCTAAGGCAAGAAGCCTCATTGGTTAAATGAAAAACTATGGCGCTTCAGAAATAACAACAAACAAGCTCCAGCCCCGTCCATCTCGTAGCTGGGCAGCTCCCACGCTGGCCAGCGTGCCGGTCCCCCTGCCAGCACCATGAGGCTGTCCACTGCTGGACTGTCCCCGTAGAAGGGGGATGTCCCCAACAGCGAGCAGCCACGTTCCCCCAGAGTGCAATGCAGACACGCAACTTGGTTTCCACGTCACTCCCTGCAGACACCCAGCATCTCCAGAAGATGTGAGCTCTCGTCCCGCGCTCGCGAGATGAACGTTGTGACTGGCAGGACCTGGTCATCCACACAGAGATGAGGAGGGTCAGGCGGCACCGTGTGGCCTGGTAGCTTCTGCCCGCCCCCACCATGCACCCAGCGGGGAGCGTCTTTCTCAGGAGGGGCCTGGATCCTGCTTGGGGAGGTTACCCTCCCCCCCCAAGCGTGTTGCAGTTGGCAATGGCGGTGGTTGGTGTGGATGGTGCACCGGGGGAGGCTGCTGTCTGCTGGCCAGAGAGACGCGCCTCTCCAGACAGCTCTCTCGTTGACGAGTCTTGAGATCTGTCTGAGTCTAGGACGTGACCAAGAAGGCCGCGCCTCCCCAGCCTACTCCATTTGCGGATGGAGGCTCCCTATAGTCTCAGGCCTCACAGTCAGGAAATGGAGCTGCCAAGCATGCTCACCGTGTCTCCATGGACTCCCGAAACAGGAATTGGGGCGAATACTTTCCACACTGGCAGGCGCCACCGGAAGTGACTTCCTGCAAGGCGTTCTGCTCTCCTGGCAGGCAGGAGCACCCGTTATCTCCAACTTGGCACCGGGGGAGGTGTGGTCTCCAGAAGGCTGGAGCGGCCGTGCGGGAGCTGAGAGGAGATGGTCCAACACAGTGTTGAAGTCAGGCGCTAGCAAGCTGCCTAGAGCAGCTGGCAGACCAGCCCGGAGCGGGGGCTGTGTTTGGGTGACACTTGTCACGTGATGGACGCAAGAGTTTGCGAGTCCCGCTATGTGCTGCCGGGTTTCTCACTTATCCAAAGGCTTTCTGCAGATGCGCTGCTTTCCCTAGTTTCCTTGGGAACTGTGGGCACTCACACGCGTGGGGCTTCTGAAACCCTCTACTGCACAGCTTCAGCACTAGTTGTTTTTCAGAGGCACTTTGATACGCTCAGTTTTTACAGCCCATCTTCCTAGGAATAGATGCCAGATTCGGCTAAAGGCCAACGAGTCAGCATTAGCCAGGTGATTTTCATCTCAGCCATAAACGGGGCAGCTGCTGCTAAGTGTTGGGAAGATGTTGGAAGGTTACATCTTCGGCAAGGAATGAGCAGGGTAATTAAGGCAAATAGTCGCAGGTGTGCTTAAGAAGTCACGTGTAGGTGGGACACGCTCTAGGTCAAGTCAAAGAACAAATCCGCTTTCTTGGAACTTGGTATTTAGCACCAGGCAGATCAACTCATTTGCCTTTCAATTTCCTCCCATCGTTTTTGACATGAGTACATTTTTGCATTTGTTCTTTAATGACTGAGTAAGCACCAAAAATCTGTAATGAAATCTGTATGAGGTACAGAGGTTGATACGAGAAGAGATACCTTGGAGTCTCTCTAAAGAGTCACTGGATACTTAAGTCTATTTGCTGAACACTCAAGAAATAGGAAATTACCCGACTCGTGCTATCTTCTGTGTGTCCTTCAAACTGCTCCCACCATTTCTGCCCCCAGAGACCACTCCCCTAAATTTTGAGTTATTATGTTGATAATCCTCTTATAGTCTAACCACATATGTTCTGTTTCCATTGGACTTTTACACACTAGGAGTACGTTGTCTGTATTCTACCAACTTGATTTTTAAAAAATTCAAACTGAGAACTCAGAGAACCTTCTAGGCATTTTTCCTCTAACTACACTTCATCTGTCTTCAGGGCTGTATAGTACTCTACCTCGCTCTGGAAGTTTACTGTGATTTGTTTATCCCTCAACTGTTGCTGGGGATTCGGGCCACTCCACTGTACAGTATCTTTCCCGCTAGTGTCTACAGATGCATATATAAAAGGGGCTCATTCTGCCCCCCCCCCCGTTGACTGGTGAGGTCACATGGTACGTGCATCTTCAACTTCCCTGAAGTCACTGTGTTCTCTGAGACATACAAGTTTCCCATTTTTATGTAGTCAGATTTATTACAGGCTTGGTCCTTTCTGTCTTTGCTCTTATAAAGTCCACTAAATGCCTCGATTTATGAAAACCACATCCTTTTTAAAATTGAAATAACACTGCATTGTACGTACAGGCGCTCACCCCTGGCACGCTTGGTTCTCTTTGCAGATCTACAGCAAGCTGAGCTCTGTGGAACACATGGCGGTCTACGAGAAAGACACCATCCCAAACAGATTCTACTACAAGAAAGGGAAGTTCGTCTCTCCTCTGACCTTAGTAGCAGAGGAAGGCTGGTTCATAACGGAGGTAATTATGAAGTACATGGCAGTGCGTTTGTGAGGCCAAATCTGCCTCCGTGTGCAGAGAGAAGTCACAGTTCATACGCATTTACACTGCAGAGATTTTGTTCTCCCTTCAGTGTCGTTCACTTCATGATTCCTTTTGGTGAGAATCAAGAGTCCTATCAGGAGACTCTCTAGGCCCAACTGCAGACCCACATGGATTAGACTCCGTGGCTCCAGACTCACCGGGTTTTAACAAACGGCCTTAACTCAATTACTGGGGCTCACAATGTAACCCATTCAAGTTTAAAGTGGAACAATTACTGTGAACCCAAGCAACTGCTGTAGGCAATGAGGAGCCAGAGGAGGCTCCGTTTTGCTTTCACCTTTAAGAGAAATGTTTGGCAAACAACAGGCCGAGGATCCAGGGCCCTGGTTTGCCAGCCTGACTTCACAGAGCAAATTACCTTGTATTTTGGGCCCAAACCCTAATTGCCTCATGCCTGAGTGACTTCAGCTGCCTCCTCCCCACCAGCCCAGCCTCCCAGCACACCCGGGTCGCCATCAGCTTCTGGTGGCGCGCCAGCCAGCCTGGGAAGACCCCCCGCCGCGCAGGGAACCCCTGGTTCCGTGCTGCTGGCATGCAGCTCCTGCAGAGGGCATGGCACTGCGGGTAGGAGCTTGCAGGGCGGCGCAAGGGCATCTGGTAAAAGTTGGCAGATGTCAGCATGGGAGAGTCGGTGGGCGCCAGCGAGCACGCGAGGCTAGCCTCTGCCCTCCAGACCCCTAATGGCCCCTGCACCCCCAGCCTCGCCTCCCCACAGCTCGCCCCCGAGCAGGAAGGGTTGTGGCATCTTCTGCGAGAGCCCCTACTTTTATTCAAGAGCGAAGTGCCTGTCCCAGAATCAGGCGGAAAAGGTCTTGTGGGACCGATGGCTATAAACTTGAGGCAAGGCCATCTTCAAGAAAGTAACACAGTCATGACTCATCAGTAGACACAGTTCAGTGCAGGGATGTGGGCGAAACCCCTGCTGGTGGGACGCCCCTAAAACAGCCTGAGCTGCGGGGGTCTGTTCTACCCAGAACCCACAAGCAAGTACCCGCGTGGTCTCGTCAACCTCACACCCGCTCTGGACCTGACGCCGGGCTGAGTGCCAGCTGGGGGCCTCTGGCACGAGACAGACCCTGGGAAGGAAGCAGAAAAGGAGCCCGTGACTTAGACTGTGAGAGGAAAGAGGGGCGCAGGGACCGGATGCTCCATCCCAGCATCCCTGCTGGCCGGGCAGGTCCGCGCTGTTGAAACCCCCTCCGCTCGGGCTCTTCTCTTCTCTTCCGATCCCTGGTGCCCACGCCCCTCCTCCTCTGTGAGGGGCCAACACCCTCTCCCTGCAGGAACCCGGCAAGGTCCGGGGTGCCCAGTTCATGTGGTCGGATGTGCTGAGACACGGTGTCCAGTCCGTGTCACATCACCCGGTCCTGTGCGAGCCCCCTACATTGGCGGTGTTTTCCGTGTATCGCTCAGAGACACGCACATATTTGATGTGTGTTGGAGTCCATCAGCACCAAATCAGTCGGTGAGCAAAGGCCCCCAGGATTTCCATGCCTGGCTTGGAAACGGGGGAGAAGCCACGGGATGAAGAGAAAGACAGAGACTTGAACAACCTTTTCAGAATCGGCCGTTCTTTCAAAGGGGACATTTAAAGTCATTCTAAGAAATCTTGAAGCAGAAACCCTCTTGAGAAAAAGAAAGAAATCGGAAGGATAGGAGATGTGGAGAAGTGACATTAGCTCTGAAAGAAGAGTCCACTTCTTTCATGACTGACAACGGGCACTGTGAAGCTAGTCGCTATTTATCACGTCCGGATCACTGGACGCTGTAGACTGTGGCTACTCCCACAGTTGCAGTGACATGAGCATAGGTACTTCACCGCTTGCTGATCATACATCTATCAAGACAAAGGTCTTCTTAAACCTTTGGCTGACCACAGTAGCAACAGCGATCTTGTGTTTAGTCCCTCTGCTTACTCTTGCTGACTTTTCAGTGTTTCTGCGCTGCACAGGTCATCAGTCCTGAGAAAAACATGCCACATCAAATGGAACATGGAGTTGGTTCTGAGCTTCCTGGCAGCCAAGGTAAAAAGGGAAAGTACAACTGTGCATCATGGATATTATTGTCTCAAATCCGGGTACCTGCTATGTAACGCCTTCCCTAAGGTTCCAAAGCCAACGACCGCAGGATTTGAACCTGAAGAGGTGAGAAAGCCCACCGTCCGCCCAGATCTACAAAGAACCTCCACCTCATCCCTCCAAATGTCCTGAGATCTCTGATCCGATGTTTCAGCTCACACCGCAGGTTATGTGGGACCCAGAGCCAGCTCCCAGCTCCTGCAGAAAGGAGTGGTCACCATGGTTGATGTTTTTCTTGCTCGAGTCGAGTTGCCCAAACCTCTAGTGGCTCAACAGCTCCCCTTGCTGCTCTTTCCCCCCCAAATCTGGGAAAACCACCACAACCTGAAAAAACAGAGCTGCCGAGTGTCATGGCCACTGGGTGACACTGAGCATCATCCACCCCGGCAGCTGGAGCTTTAGGGAGTGGGACGTCGCGCTGGACGCAGCTTGCTTTCTGGTGCTGACTGGGGCTATTTGCATGGCTGTCAACAAGCACACCCTGACCTCCTGACCCCCAGCAGACTGCAGCGAACACAAACCTGGAAAGGAAAAAGGGAGAAGGAAGCCCCATCCACCCAGGCTCCTCCAACATGTCTCTTTAGCCATGCAGTTCAGCATCTGGCGATCTCAAGGGTGAGACCCTTGGGGATGGCCACGGGCTTTCCAGGTCAGCCTGGGGCCTGCGCCTGAGCAGTTAAGTCCTGGTTCTGGAGGAGGTAGCCTTCACCGCGTGAGAGGAACCAGGAGCCCACGTCTTTGCAGTGGCCTGTGGAAAACACACATCTGGAGGCTCATAACCACCAGTCCTCAGGGCTCCTGGGACACGTGCCAGCAGGACACCTCTAGGGAGAATGCAGAGGGGCAATTCAACAAAATCTGAGGAGCCTTCTCTCAGCCAGTCTTTACCCTGGCAGCCGGTCCACCAGTGCCCGCCATGCAGTCATTGCCTCCACAACCTTCATTGAAGCCACCCCAGCCTCAGACCTGAGTGGGCACTTTCTCCAGCCAGAGATGATGTCAGAAGCTTATTGGATTTTCAGGGGGCCTATGGCGGTGCCTGTCATAGCCATGTCCTAGGAGAATAAAGTAGGTGCCATTTTATGAGGGCCCTTGTCACAGGTGCCAGTCGCTCACCTATTTATATAATTACATGCTTTCTGCACATACTTGTTCACTGATTTTAAAGGACACATTTATATTTCTCTTCAACTCTAGCCACTCCCCCACAGGAATGTCGCTGACAGAATTATATATGAGCTGCGCGGACAAAAGATGCAAAGTAACGTGGGCTGCCTGGAGCCTGAGGGGTCTTGGTGAGGGAGAGATGAACAGACAACAGCTCAGAGACGCAGCACTTGGTCTTTGTTCCCCTGTGCTCCAGGGAGCTGGCGTGATGCCTCAATAAGGGGTGGAGGGGGGCCGCCTGCACCAGAGGAATTATACCCATAGTGGTTGGAAGGAAAAGGTACAGCCAAAGAGAGGCTAGGGGAAGACGAGGACTGCCTTCTTCATGGGGGAAGATGGGTAAGAAGGAAGGCAGAGCAAGCCATTAGGGATGGAAACTCCAGAAGCCCCTCGGCCGCCATTTTGAAATTAAGCGTGTTGTGTACCCAGCCGTGATCTATTCTACCCGCCACACAAAATGGTCAGCACCACACTGCAGCAGCGGGTTAACTACCCCTTTTGAAAATCCATCAGAAGAGCTGTTTTGCTGGAGCAACTTGTCCTTGTGTAAGGGGGTGATATGGCTGAATTGGGGGGCTGTGGCCTCGTCTCTAACAAGATGCAGCTAGGAGGAAGATGCCACTTGGCGGGGATTCGGTGAAGCCTGCGGAGTGAGGAGCGAAGCCTCGCGAGAAGATGGCCCAGGCACGAGAAGAACACGGGATGAGGGAGCTGATAAAACCACAAGCAACAAGATGGACACGGACACACACACCCAGACCAGAGTGGAGGAGGAAGGAGCGGGCGCCAAGAAAAGCTGTGAAACCTTTTGGAAACCTGGACTTGGTTGCATCTGTCCCTGATGAGAGGGTGGCTCCCTGAGAAGTCTTGGTGGCCTCTGTCCCTGAGAGGGCGGCTCCCTGCGGAGAAGTCTTGGTGGTGTCTGTCCCCGAGAGGGCGACTCGCTAAGGAGAAGTCTTGGTGGCATCTGTCCCTGAGAGGGCGGCTCCCTGAGGAGAAGTCTTGGTGGCTTCTGTCCCTGAAGGGCGACTTGCTAAGGAGAAGTCTTGGTGGCCTCTGTCCCTGAGAGGGCGGCTCGCTGAGAAGTCTTGGTGGCCTCTGTCCCTGAGAGGGCGGTTCGCTGAGGAGAAGTCTTGGTGGCCTCTGTCCCTGAGAGGGTGGTGTCTGTCCCTGAGGGCGGCTCGCTGAGGAGAAGTCTTGGTGGCCTCTGTCCCTGAGAGGGCGGCTCCCTGAGGAGAAGTCTTGGTGGCCTCTGTCCCAGAGAGGGCGACTGTCCCTGAGAGGGAAACCTGGACTTGGTGTTGACTGGACTGGGCTGAGGCATCCAGGGGCCTGGGCAGCCCTGAAGACTATGGGTTCCTTCCCCTCTTGTTAATAAATAACCCATTTCTGTTGACCTGGTCTGCCACGGCTGTGACGTGCACGTGGTAGACCTGGTCATGGGGGGGTTAAAGACCGGCTTTTCCCTTGTGAAGCAGCCTGAGGTAATTTGCCTGCCCTTCACCTGCAAACACTTTTAATAAAAGCCGTCAGTCCCAGGGCCCTGGGCTGCCTGGCTGTGTGCTGTGTGTGCAGCCGTCAGCAGGCTTCCTTGCCCCTTCACCTGTCCCATGTCATGGATGCGTGCTCTCGGGCCTGTAAAGCCATCCTCATGAGATGTTCTACCTGGCGCCTCAGGAATGCTGGCTTGTAGACAGTGTTAGGGGAAACAACACATTCAAGTCACTGATGAAGCTAAATTGGAGCGTGTTGTGACCATCAACAGAGACACACAGAGCCAAAAAGTCAGAGACGCCAACGTCTCCTCGGAGAAATTCAGCTCTGGCTGGAGCGTGGGGAGGGGGGTGGGGGCTGAGGAAATGGGGCTGGGTGCAGGGCTGCTGGGAAGCAGCGGTACCAGGGAGCCCTGGATGGGGTGATGCCAGGTGAAGGCGCAGAGGCTGTTGAAGGAGCACAGGAGAGTCCAGCTGGCTCCAACATGGCGGCATGGGGTGGGGGGAGGGCAGACCCCATGTCTCCCCCAAGAACTCTGAGCGTTTGGGGCCATATCACTCAGTGCGACACCACAGACATCGAAAGTAGCAAAGTAGGGTGTAGCCCTTCGAATCTGCTCCCAGGCTCCTCTCTGCACTGTGACTGGCCGGCACTCAGCGAGGGACATGGCCCTTACCGCCAGGGCCAGCAGGAGCACAGTAGTGACCTCTGGCTGTATGTGGGCAAAGGCACAGGAGGAGAGGAGGGCAGAATCCAGGGGTGCAACCCAGCCCTGCCTCCAGCAGCCATGTGCCTCAGAGCCTCCCTGAGCCTTTCCAGGCCCTCATTCCCTCAGCTCCAGGAGAGAGAGGCTGCCCTCCCTGCTGGGCAATGTGGTTTTGGGTGGAGTGGCCGGCAGTGTGGTTCTGGGTGACTGTCAGGTGCACGGGAGCTGGTGCACAGAGACTCTGAACCCGGCCGCCACATGTTGCACACACGGCTGGGCATCAGCTGTCTCCACTCTGCTCGTTGTCCACCGCCTCCCACCCTGAAATATGCATCACCTTAGGCCCTGGCAGCAGGACTACCGGGATAATGAAGGGCTAGTCTGCAGAGAAGGGCCATGCTGTGTCCAGCCGGCAGCCTCCTCAGGATGCACACAGCCATCTTAAACCTTTCATCCGGCAAGGAAGTCTCACAGCCTAGAATGCCAGCGCTGAAGGAGAGGAGGACAGGGGTGATAGGTCCTGAGTGAAGGTGGAAGGACAGGTGTGGCCAAACCTGCTAAGAACTCCAGGTGGAGGGAGGGATAAATCCACTCCCCAGGGCAGGGCTGGAAGAGGGGAAGGGAGGGCGCCCACAGTGGCCCTGGCCCTGGGGGGAGGGGAGACGCCTACTCCGGCTTCAGCAGCTTCGCTAGAAAAGGGCGACTCCGACTCCGTTCCAGCTGTGTTTCCCAGCAGCTGGTCTCTGACAGCGATTGGGGGCACCCAGTGCCGCTCACTAGCCCCTGCTTTCAGAGCTCACTCCTCTCACAGGGGGACTCAGTCCCAAGGGGTTGACCCCTTACACCCACAGCCTTAAGGCTGGGGTCCCCTGGCTACGGGGCCTGTGCCCACTTGGCTGCAAAGCTGAGGGTTCTCATGACTTTGCCCTCGGGTCTGCAGAGCTCAGCAGAGCACGCTGAGGGGTCTACGTGAAGACGGCAGTTCTGGGGGAGCCACGTGGAAGGAACACGGGGCAAAGTGGGGTGAGGGCCACAGAGCTTCCTAGCTCTCCTTGGGCACACCCCCTCCCTATGTCTCAATCTAGAGGGGCGCATTTCAGAGCTTTATATGGGCTGCGTTGTGCATGTGGGCCACATGGCCCTGAGAGGGTCCCCCACTCCCACCCTGAAGCTCTAGTCACCCCAACCCTCAGGATTCATCTCAGTAGCATAAACTCAGATTTGGGGGAAAGGGACTGGTTTGCAATAGCAGAAGACACGCCTGCCTCTCAGGAGATGCCAGTGTAGGGAGCCATGTGCCAGGGACCTGGAGCAAAGGCCGAGCGTAAAGTCTGTGAAGCCACAGGCACCTTCAATGCCCTTGTCCTTGCAAGCTGCACCAAGCACCTCTCTAATCGATGGAGAGGCCCAGTGTGGCTTGTGTGAGAACAGGCCTTCCTAACCGAGCTCAGTGCCCGCTAAACGGGCCCCTCCCACCCAAGGTCTGAGCTACCCGGAGCACAATCATCCCACTAAGGCTGGCCCCACTAAGGCGGACTGAGGTGCCCGCGGACCTGGGAGGGAGCACCCCCCTCCCCCGCACACTGGTGCCAACTCGGTGTAACGTCACTGCCTTGCTGGTTTTCAGAGTCGAGCCACGCTGCCTTTCTGGATGAACAGCACCGGCAAGAGGGAAGGCTGGCAGCACGGCTGGCACGGCTACGACAACGAGCTCATGGACATGAGGGGCATCTTCCTAGCCTTCGGACCCGGTAGGCACAGACGGACCCACGTCCTCCTGGTTGTCCATTCCTGGGACGCGTCTCCCGTCAGGCTGGGGGTCTCACACAGGCCTGAGTGATTTCTTGACAGACTCTCTTTATGAGCTGGGCTGAGCCGGCCCAGCCGGTCTCTGTGAAACACTCCTGCTGGCTTCCTTTCAAATGCTTCTTGGGTTTGGCAAATGGGACCACATACTTTCCCCTGTAAATTTCTTGAGTGCTGTGAAGAAAATGTCTTCCACATGTTTGCAATTCATTTTTTTTTAAACCAAATTCATCAAAATGTTATTTCACAGCTATCTGGTGTCCAGGAAAGCTTATCAGATACCAGGTTGCTGACAGCTGTGACTTTTGGGGCTGACATGATGGCTTCATGGGGTGTGTGCTTCCCTTGTTCCTGTCTGTCTGTAGCCTCCACTCCCAGGGGTGTCTTTCGGCTGAAGGTCCAGCCAGAAGCTGGAAAGAGCATAGGTCCCCAGATGGGAAAATGACCTGGAGACCGTCTGTGAGAATGAGCCAGCGTGGCTAGCGCTGTCTTGGATCAAAACCTTCCTTTCCCAGAGTAACTTCTGGGAGAGAGGCGACTTGGAGAGGGTGGCTGTGGCTATTTGCCTTAATTCGTAGGTCCCTGTAAACTCGTGTTTTCGCTAAGCTTATCCAATGCTCTGAAGATCGTGCTATGACCTGAACACCCTCCTCTTCAGATAAAGCGTGGGAGGGGACCAGTCACGTTTAACGGACATCCTGAGATCTGAGCCACTCTCCCTTTTCACCATTGTCTGTTCTTATTCGCACCACGCGCTTCTCACCGCCACATTCCAGATGCTTGTTCTGGACGCTGAGCCAAACATCTCACTCTGCAAACGTCCAGGCCCCGCTTTCAAACTCAAGGTCAGGCCCAGAAGCTCTGCTCTGTCCTCGATGCAGCAAAGCCACATACAATCAGCTCAGCACGAAGCAGCAGCCAAGGATGAGGAGGTGTCCGCGTCGACACCGACGCATATGCCAACAGAGACTGGAACCCACTGGTTCCACTCCCTCCCCTCCCGGGACCTGGGTAAGCAGGAACCAGGAGCCACAAACATTATGAGGATGTTGGTGACCCAAGAGTGGGTTCAGAGGGTGCCCGGGCATGCTGTCATCAACCAGTATAGCTGCCCATGCCCCAGCAGCCAGGCCCCACTGTGGGGCGCAGAGCCAGGGGCATCCAGGATGGAGCTTTGGGACGTGGTGGAGGCCCAATGTTAGATCTGTCTGTGGCCTGTCAGTGATGACATCAGCGAGCAGGGCTTTCGTTTGAAGAGCATCGCTTGCTCCCTCCCCAGAAGAGAAAAGGAAGATCACGAGTGCAAAGCTGTCAGTGAAGGAGGGTTTATGGGCCATGGCCTCAGGCGCAAGCCCATCTGGCCTCCATCCAACATCTGTGAGCAAAACACCCATGGCTGCATCAGCTGGATGTCACATTCCGTGGGGAGATGTGGTCCATGAAGAAAGGCCTCCCTTAAAACAATGCTCCCTTAAAACTCAAAGCCAAGCTCTTTTATAGCCAGAAAGATACGCCCGGATGAAGATGGCTGGGCTACTTGCAAAACTGATTCCGGCCAGAGCCGCCCCCCTCCCCACCCCCCCACCGCCATCCTGGCACTGGCTCCAATTCTCATAAATGATTGGGCAGCTTTGCTCAGAGGACAACCCAAGAACGAGTCCTCTAATAGCCACCACGCTGCCCTCGGAGACAAAGGTGTGCTTCCCAAGTAATGGGGTGCCTCTCGGGGTACAAGGAAGCTGGGGATCTGCGGCTGCCTCCCCGCCCCCAGACAGCTTTCAAAGCCAGTCTGGGCCAACGAAGAGAAAGGGAAATCATTTTGGAAGATGGTCTCGTTCTGGTTAACCCCAGTTTCTAAGTTGCACCACTTCATCTCGCCCTGGAGAGCCCCACGTTCAAGGCAAGACAGCAGGAAGGGGTGCCGCGAGCTGCCTGCCCTGGGAAAGTGGCCGCAGTGGCCACACAGCCAGCACCATGGGGCCTTTTCTCTCTAGGAGAAATGCTCTTTGTCTCCCTGACTTCAAGCCCATGGAAACCACCTGACTTCCCAGTCCAGGTGGAGAATGCCATCTTGCGTGGCAGAACTTGCCTGGTTCCTCTCAGACTGGAGCAAGCACTGTTTTGCTATTCAGGAATTTTCCAGAAGCTCCCACTCCCATCGGGAGCATTGCCTTGGGCCCAGAGTCTCAGCCTTGCAGAAGAGTCTTGGGCTAGACTGAGTAGGGAAGAAGGCCAGTGCCCTTCTCGCCTACAAAGAACTGGGATCTGCCCTCCGTGGGAAGACATCATCTTTTCTAGCATCTTTATCATGCACGCTTGACCTGTGCTTCCTGCAAGTGTTCAAGAAGCTGGGGAAGGCTCACGACTGCCTGTCCCACCCCTTCATCCCGCACCCCAGACACACATCACAGCCACCCTGGGATGGTCTACACCACCCTGGCCATGGCAAGTCAGCGGGAGGAGAGAGGCTTCCCATACCTCTGGCAGCCTGTGATGTCTCAGCAGCTGGTTCTTCTCTAGGGCAGTAAAACCACCCGCCTCAGCTCACTGTCAGCTTTGCTAGGAAGAAGGCTGGCGTTTCCGGGCACCGCTCTTGTCTCTTCTCCAGGGAGAGTCTACATTT
>PVHY01024714.1:0-19243 GCA_004024945.1 Uropsilus gracilis
CCCCCCGCCTCAGAGTTGAAGCCTGTTGATGGGACCTGGGAGGGGATGAGAGAGGTAGTTCTGCTTCTTAAACACCTAGGCCTCAAGGAGACACATGACTTCTGTTGAAGAAAGCCCTATCTAGATGCAAGGGGATGGGGTTCTGAAGGAGCAGATCCTAGATTAGGCTGCTCCCTCCCAATGACTACCCAGGTCTAAATCTGGAATGGGAGCACAATCTTTCAATAGAAATATAATTCATGCAAACTAAAATTGACTGAAAAAACTCTCCTAAATCATGCAGGGCACTGGTTACGTTTTTTGTCCTCATCCTTTCATGCTGTTTCATACACAAGCAATAGGTCACATTTTGTTGATGAATCATGCCATGGACACAGGATCACTCTTATGTAAGGACAAGGTAAGGAGAAATCAGTAGTGTTCAAAATTGCTCTTGAAAATGTCTTGGATTGCCTTCTATGTATAGTCTAGAACTGCCTGGTAGGTCTAGCAAAGCCAGTATTTCCTCCAGTGGAGCAAAATGCTCATGTGTTAGCTGGAAAGCAAAGGAAAGAGCTGCTTGGTTTTTAGTGACGCTATTCATGACAGCCATCTTTGATTGCTTCAGTTGGGCACTGCCCCAAATGGTCTTTTCTAAAAGAGCCTCCTGCATTATCACCATCATGTATTTTTATAATTGTTATGACATTTTTCCAGCAGATGGCAGCAGAGAATCTTGTTCTAATCATTGCTGTATGACAATTCTCTAACAGTGGGAGGCGGAATTTTGTCTGGGAAGGGCTGTTCTGTAGCTCTCCCTTTTCCCTAAAGTAGCCATGGGTTCTTTTTTGTTGTTATTGTTGCTGTTTTTTTTAATCATTTTGTTGTTTACATATTCATGCATATAAGCACATATGTATATTACATCATTACATTCCCTAGGGTTCTTCCTCTATTCTATCACCCCGAGAGGCCGCCTCTTGATTTTCCTGTGCTCCTCCCTTCCCCAGTTTCTTCCTCATCCTACCCCTTCCCTAGCAGCCTGCCCCAGCTCCATCTCAGCTTATTTTGGGTTTTTCCTGGCCTTTTGTTATTCCTATATCTCTTCTATAGGTGAGATCATATGGTTTCTGTCTTTTTCTTTCTGACTTATTTCTGCTAATATGATTCCCTCTAGGCTCAGTTATGGGTTCTAAATCAAGTCATTTTGTACTTCCACTAGACTGTGGGAGTATATTGTTAATGATAATTTATAGAATTTATTTCTGAGCTCCTTTGTATTTATTTATACACGCAATTAGTTAACCAATACTAATTGCCAGTGGAGAAAGCAGTTTCTCCTTCAAATTTACAATGTCACAAGAAAAAATGGTAAATACATGAATCATTTCTTTCAAAAAAGGGATAAAGAGACATATAGGCTTTAACATAAAGTTAAATAATAATTAAAATAAAAGGATTTTCTTGCCACAGATGCAACATGTATATCAATTATATAACAAATTACTGTATCTTAGTGATTTTGCATTCCTGTGACTAACACTTCAAAATTTCTGTTATGTTTGAGGATTTGCTTCATGTAATTTTGAAAAATGGCTTTATGTTTGTGCAGATTGAGAAAATCTATTAACTGAAAAGTGCCCACCTCATCCTGGCACATTGGACATCAGAGCATGTTCTGAGATAACCTAGAACCCTCACTGAGTCTCCCACTCCATTCAGATTGCCCCTCTCCGCTTTCTCCCCTTCCAGCTCTAAACTTTAGACAAATCTGCAAGCAAACTCTACTTATGGCAACTCAATCTCATTCTTTCATTCTTAAGTGGGTAGATATGATAGGAAAGTGTCAAAAGATGCACTCACCAAATCCTTAGCACCATCATCTCACAGTAGATTTGTGAACTGATGTATGCTAAGAATAGAAAAATTAGGATGTAGGTGTCACAAGACCAGAAACTGGATGTGGGGGTAGAAATGATTAACATAGTCATTAAGCCAGCTAGAGAAATGAGAATGTCTACAGCAAGCATTAGATTGCTATGGAAAGTATTTGAGGTAGGCTGACCAGAGGTGGGAATATGGAGATGGTAGGGGGTGCATTATAGAGAATCACAGATCCTAGCTCCTTTCCTCTCTTTTATAACTAACCTACCCTTTTGGAGGACTCTCAGACTAAGGAAAATGGAACTGCCATTCAACCCAGCAGTAGCTCTTTTGGGAATCTACCCAAAGGAGACCTCAATGTGGGTACAAATGGACATCTGTGTTCAGATGTTTATTGCAGCACTATTTATAATTGCAAGGACATGGAAACAACCCAAATGCTCCAAGACAGATGACTGGATGAAAAAGATGTGGTATGTATATACAATGGAATATTACGCATCAATTGAAAATGACAAATTTGATGATTTTATGGTAACATGGATATACCTAGAAGATATCATACTAGCAGAAACAAGTCAGAAAGAAAAAACAGAACCAAATGGTTTCACCAATATATGGACAACCAAATGAAAGTACACAACGGAGAGGGGGGGACCAGCTGGAGAGGCCAGGGAAGGGAGGAGGGGGGTGAACCCCGGGTAGACAATGATGTGAATAAATGTGTGTGTGTGTGTGTGTGTTTATATATATATATATATATATATATATATATATATATATATATATATAAAGCCTACCCTTTTGGATAGAAACAAAAAATCTCTGCCTCATGGGGAAAATCACCATTTGCCACTGAAATGCAAGTTCTGGAGAAACTTTTCTCAGAGGGATCATCAAGGATCCTGCTCCCAGTCACCAACACCTCTCCAAACCAATATCACATGTTAGTTTTGTCATTAAATTACTTATGAAAGAAGATAAAAGAGACGTGAGGAGGGTAGATGGGGATTCTTAGGGCCTTTGGGGAATAGCTCTAAATTCTAAATTCTGATTTTGGATTAAGAACCCATAACTGGACCTAAAGGGAATCATTTTAGCAGAAATAAGTCAGAAGGAAAAAAGACAGAAACCATATGATCTCACCTATAGACGGGACATAAGAATAGCAAACAAAAGGCCAGGAAAAACCGTATGCCTTCTCCTCTGTAACCTCCCAGTCTCCAGCTTTAATGCTTCACTTTAGGGTTGTATTTCTAAGCTTCATATTGAACACAGAGACATAGGTAAATATGAATGAAATCATTTAAATTAAAATGATGGGAGTATTTCTTTTCTATATGCCAGAATATTATGGTGTGAGTAGATGTCACAGGACAACAACAAAGCAAGGTTGGGAGGAGAAATCCATAATGGTGGCATTGCATTTTGAAAGCTGTTTGTCCCCAAGACAAGGAAGTTATACTAGAAACTGACTTTGTGTCCAGTAATTGCTACCAGGTGGCAGCTGCAGTGAACAAGAATCTGATGCTAGTGACCTTGAACAAAACCATGTAGCCATGCGGCTCAGTGGATCCCTCATCTGGGCAACATGCTTTAAATAAAGCTTCTTTTTATAAAAATGAAACCTTTTGAAAGAGTAGGATATGGAAACTTGAAAATTCATCTTACAGTTCTTTTAAAATAACCTGATTTTTGTCTTAGTAAGACAATGATCTTAAAATTTCAAGTTTATCTTGGAGACTTGACTAGGTCTCACTAAGTTGCCTGGGGAACCACAGACTCACGTTGCCCAGGGTACCAGGTACTCAAGCGATCCCCAGGCTCAGTCTCCCAGGTAACTGGGATTACAGGCACAAACCACCACACCCAGCTATTTTTTTTTGAGGTTAGGTCTCCCTATGTTGCCCCGGGAGGGTCTTGAACCCGCAGACTCAAGCAACTCCTAGTCTCAGTCTCCCTTTCTAGTCTGGGATTAAAGGTGCGCACCACTGTGCCCAGCCAGACAATTTTTTAAACTTCAGATATATTTTCAGATCTATTAAACATAAAATTTGGTTAATATGTTAATGGACCATTTGAATTCCCAATGAAATTGTCTAAGAGTAGGCCATTATGAATGATGTATTATGAGTCATGTGGGTGATATTTTCCGTGGGTACAGCTACTGAAGCATGAGGACACATCATGGCTGCTGACAGCAGTAGTTAACCCCAGGCCCAAATGAAGTGCCTACTTTGACAGAACAATCTCATTCTTGAATTCATCTCAGGTAGGTATGCAGCATAATATACTTTCTCCTTTTTAACTCTTTCCCCAGACTGAGCTTAGTCCCACAGGTGATAATAACCCATGAGTCTCTAGATCCAAGGAAATAAAAATCAGTGCTCACAGATTTGATGGCAATGTTGAACGTTCTCTTGCTTTACGTATCACCCATATCTTTCTTTCTTTCATTTGTGTGGTATGGAGTAAAAGTATTTGGAAAGCAATGCTCAATGCTGTAAGAAGTGGCAAGGAAAGAAATGTGCTGGAGGAAGTTCACACCTAGAAAGAGATTACTTCCTAGAACAGAGGCTTAGCTTGAGGGATTCCCATATGAGACAGTCTCATATGTTTCCTATTGTACTAGCATAGAGGGAAGCAATCGAAGAAAGGAGCTAGTATTTAAAAAGTGAGACATATAACCAAAATCAGCTTTCTTCACAGAATCCAGAAGATGGAAGATTTAAAATGAAACCAAAACTTCCTCCACCCTCTGGTTTTTAAGAAGTAACAGGATAGTATAGACTATGCTACATTTTAAGCAACTGCTCCTTTCAGTTCCTTTAAGCAAGGGAACAGGAAGGTGTGAGCCATTGAGAGGGGAAAAAAGCAACAAACAGGCAATGGAAATGGCCTCAGAAATGACCCTGTTTAGATTGAACAGATAGAGACTTCAGAACTATCTTTATAAATATGTTCAAAGTACTAAAGGAAATGATGCTTTAAAAAGTAAAAAAAAGAAAGATTACAGTTCAAGAAATAATATGAATACAGAGATTGAAATCATTATAAATAACTAAATTAGAATGCTGGTGTTGGAAATTATAGTAACTGTTGTGAAACTATCTGAAGAAAGAATCAGCAACTTGAAGATAAATCAATAGATTATGCAGTTCAAAGCACAGAAAAAATGAAAAATAAATAGAACATCAGTGAAATATGGGTCACAATTAAATACCTCAGCATACACTTACTGGAAGTAATAGAAGAGGAGAGAAAGAAAGTCACACACACACACACATGAAATTACACATTCAAGAAGATTAATCATCTCCAACTAGAATAATGAAAAAAAGGTCATACACAAACAAAATAACAAAAATGCTAAAAAGAAATGAGAAAAGGGAAATCTTGAAAGTGGCATGTCACAAGGAAACCAGCAAATTTTAACAGCTGACTTCTTGCCATACAAAAAGAGATCAGTAGGCATTGGGATAATATATTCAAAGTACTTATAGAGACAATCAACAAGACTATTATATGTGGTAAAATTATTTTCTTTTCTAAATGAAGGTGAAGTAAAGATATTCCCAGATAAGCAAAAGCAGAATTCATTGCTAGAAGAGTTGCACTACAGAAATACTTAAGCATGTCTGCAGGCTGCAAGAACAAACACCAGAGTAATTCAAATCCACATACACAGAGTTCCATGAAGAAAAGAAAACATAGTAAATGGAAAGACAACCCATGTTATGAATCACAAGACTCACTATTTGAAGATGACAGAATTTCCAAGATATATCCACACATTCAACACATTTCTAATGAAATTGTATCTGGATTCTTTGAAGAACTTAAAGTTTACTTGGAAACTCAAGGGACCCAAGAGTCATTGCGATCTTAATAAAGAGGAACAAAGTTGGAGAACATGCAGTCCTGATTTCAAATTTTACTATAAAGACATTCATCAAGGCAGAGTAGTACAGACCTAGGACACAATCAGCATCCCACTCTTAGTTATCAACCAATAAAAGAAAAGTATATATCCATACAAAGACTTGGAAACAATTCATTTCAACTTTATTTTTACTGAACAAAGGCTGGAAGCCACCCAGGAGATGAATATCCACCAACAGATAGATGAATTAAAAAATTGGGGAGTATTAACACAATGAAAAATTAATGAGCAATAAAAATAATTAACTATGGATACATTCAGCAATGTGGATACATTTCAAAATAATTATTCTGAGTAAAAGAAACTGGGCAAAAGAGTGAACATATTGTAACCATGATATTCTGTTTATGTAAATAAAACTCAAAAATGCAAACTATTGAATGTGACAGAAAGCAGATCAGTGGTTGCCTGGGAAAGAGGTGAAAAGAGATGAAAAATAGCAATTATAAAGTGGCTTGAGGAAACATTGGGGTAATGGATATGTTCACCTCTGTATGCACCTCTATGATATTTAGTTTCAAATCAGAACTCAATTGCATACTGGTCAGTTCACATTTAGTTTTGTGTGTCCATCTTGCTTTTAGGAAGAATGTTCCAGCCCCTCCAATACCTAAAGCTCTGTAACTTTCTATTTCAAAAAATAGAAATAAACTTATCATTTTACTTAAGGAATTAGCAGGTGTAGAAACTGGAACCAGTATTCCTGATGGAAATACAGAGCTCTAGAAAGTTTCACTTTTGGAATAACATGCAAGAAACTCTGCTGAACACAGTTGGGGAAAGTTATTTTATAGAATTAAGTTTCTGGAAATTTTCACAAGGACGTAGGCAAATGAAGAAACATATATTCAAGAAAACCTACTAAAATTCACTATGAACAGCAGAGCCTGGCATTTGAACTATAGCCGAGTCTTTTCCTCCCAGCTCCAGTCCAGTATGATGAAAACCTACTCTTGGGTACAGACAAGAACACAAGGTTCTCTGTGCCCTAGACCCCAGGAGAGGACTGGAATATCTCCCCATCCTTGTCAGCATTTATCACACTTTCTAGCTACATGCTTCAGAGGCTAAATTCTGGTCAAGTGCAGATAATAAACAAGGACTCTCTTCTGCTGTTCTGTATCTACTTGTGGAGAAATGATTATATTTCAGACACAGCATGCTAAAAATATTGGGGTGATAACTGTTCTTGCCCTAGCTCTTTTGCAGGGTGGAGTTTTTACCCTAGCAAATACAGAGAAGTTTAAGATTAGAGTTGATCACCCCCAATCCTCCTCTGAAGACAATTGTTACTGAGAAAGTATCTCTGTCCTTATCCCTGATCGGATGATCTTCTGACTCAAACATTATTAGAAACCCCGCAGGTCATGCCTCTCCCCATCCCACTTGACCAAACTCACCCACCCTACCTCACCTACCCCACCTGACCAAACTCCCCCATTCTACCTGACTCACCCTACTTAATCAAATTCCCCCATCCCACCTAACCCACCCGACCAGACCAAATTCCCCAACCCTACAGGTCACACCTCGCCCAGTCCCACCAGCCCAAACTCCCCACTCCTGGACCAGAGGATAAAAGGGTGTTGCACTGGCTGGTATCTGGGATTCCTGCAGGTCCTGCTGCACACAGGTCCAGAATTGTCCCTCACAGATCTCTTTCTCCAGTAAAGAACCTGCCTCCATTCACTAGTGTCCTTCTTCCCTTGTCTCTAATGCTCCTTAATTTTAACAATCCCTGGCTTTGGCACTTTGGCTGACATATTTTGCTGCAGGGGAGAGGCAGACCTTCCTAAAACAGACTACTCCAATGCTCTTTCCAAGGGAACTATTAGAAATGGAATATATGTTATATTAAGAACATAAACAGAAATTTAAATACAAGTCTAACAGTCAAGCTTAGAAGCAAAGGAAGTTTAATGGAAAACAAGAGAATATTGGTATATATTTTCTTTTTCTTAATTTTTATTTTTGCATATTTTACAATATATGATTGTATAACTGCTAATCCCCATGGAAATACCCCCACACACCACATCTCCCCTGGCCTCTTTGCCTCCTTTCTTTTTGCTGTTTGTCCATGTTTAGCCCTTTAGTCGTTTTTCCTTGATCCATTTCCTCGTCCTTGGTGAGGGGACGATTTCCTGGGACTTGGTAGAACGTGCTGCTTATCATTCCTGGACTGCTTTTGGAGCACCTTTGGTCTTGGTGGGTCTCATCTCCGCAGTTTGTGCCACATTTTGTTGCTCCTTCAGGTCTTTGGCTTTGGGGGCATGACTCCGCCTTATATTTTGGGAGAGCAGATCCTCGAAGGGACAGCCATCAGCTGATGGTAGGTCTCCTCCCTTGGGGCCACTGCCATTAGACAAGCCTCCTCTTTTTTTTTTTTTTTTTTTTTTTGAGACTAGGTCTTGCTATTTTTGCCCGTGGCACCGCTGGCACCGCAGGCTACTGTTGCCGTAGTACCACAGACTCAAGCAATCCCCTGCCTCAGCTTACTATTTTCATTAGTAACGTAAGTTAAATTACAGGACAATATATTACAAAGAATCACAGCCAAGAAGAGCCCAGAAATTTAAGTTCAAGTCTAATAGTCAAGCTTAGAAGCAAAGGAAGTTTAATGGAAAACAAGAGGATATTGGTATATTTTCACTAGTAATGTAAGTTAAATTACAGGACAATATACTGCAAAGAATCACAACCAAGAAGAGCCCTTGTGAGATTAGAAAAAAGAAAACTCAAACATTGACCACAAAAACTAAAACCTATCTTGATGAAAACGCCAAATTTAATTGGCTTAGTCTGTGAAGCAATTTATACCCCCAGTTTTGTTGAAAACAATGCAGCAATAACCAGAGTTGCTACAATATATTACCTATGAAGTTCTGTTTCTTGAGCAAAACATAATGCCATGTGCAATGAAACAGGGAATTGTGAACCCTGCACAGGGAGGAAAACAAGCAATGAAAATTGCTTGCAAGAAAGATCACATAATGCATTTAACATACAATACTTCAGAGAAGCCAGTATAAACATGTTCAGAGAAGTAAAGAAAATCATGCTTAATTAGTTAAAGGAAGCATGATGACAATGTCTCATCAAGTAGAGAATATCAGTAATATGCTTTATTTGATGATAATACCGACATCACTATGTCAACACACGACTCATATATATTATTATTTCATACATTATATCTCTTTTATTATGATCCTGTCAACACAGATTATTGTGTTATGAGGTTGTTTAAATTTATAGAAGTGTTATGAATGGACAGTTTTCTTCACATTTTAACTTCAGTTTTTATAGGGTGGATTTGAATTGCTTCTGTCCTTTCAGTTCCTCCTGAAGAACTTGCTTTATTTTTTAAACTGTATCTTTTTATTATATATTTTAGGTTAAGTTGGCTTAACAACACTGATAATTTAGGGGTTATAGATTCATATGATTTAGGGGTTATAGATTCATACCTCTTCAGATGTACACTTTCACATCGTATCCATCACCAAAGCACCAACAGCTCTCTATCCTAGTCCATTGGGGCCCCTCTCTCTTTTACTACCTACAATTCACATCCCCTTTTGATAACCTCAATTCTGGTCACAGTCAGATTTCCAGGGTTTATTTTGGTTAGTTTTTTACAGTCTTTTGTTATGTTTCTTTATAAACCACATACAAGCAAAAGCATCCAGTGCTTATCTTTCTCCTGGCTTATTTTGTTCAGCAGTCTCCTAACAATATGGAACACTTCACAGCATATGGAACATTTGTGCAGGGGCCATGCTAATTTTCTCTGTATTGTTCCAGTTTTAGTTTATGTGCTGCCAAAGTGAGTACGGGACTCCCTTTCTTTTAGGACCTGTCTGTCAGCAATAAGTTGAGTTCTTTCAGTTTTTGTTTATTTGGGAATATTTTAATTTCTCATTAATTTAAAACAATTTTTATAGTTATGTTTATAGAACACTGGTTTACAAAATGACGTTTCAGGGATATAGTTCACAGTTCTGCAAATATGTGTTCTCATATTGTGCCCACCATCAAAGTACCAAGACTCTTCCAGCTTTGTCCACTGGACCTCCTGCCCCTTTTGATCCTATCCTCCACCCTCCTCTTCTGATGACTCAGTACTGCTGTTACATTGCAAGAGTTTCTTTTGACTGGTTTGAATTGTTCTTTTGCTCCCCCGACCCCTCTTTTTATGGTCTATATTTGAACAAAATCATCTGATATTTGGTTTCCCCTTTCTGAGTTATTTTGCTTTGCATAATCCCCTCCAGATCATTCCAAGTTGCTGCAAATGGCAGGGTTAAATTTTTTGCTTTTTTATAGGTGAGTAGAGGTCCATGGTGTGTATCTATACACTGCATTTCCTTATTCCAGTCATCTGTCAGGCACTTAGGCTGTTTCCATAGCTTGGCCACTGTAAATAGGGCTTCAATGAATACAAGAATGTCTTTGTTGCTTTATTTAGTGTTTTTATATTATTTAGATAGATACCTAGGAGTGGAATTATTGGATCAAATAGTAGATCCATTTTTCATATTTTGAGAAAGATTTCCATTTGAGATAGTTTTCCATTGAGGCTGGACTTGTTGCATTCCCATCAATAGTATACAGGGCTTCCTTTTTCTCCACACCCTTCATACTTGTTTTTGGTCTTACTGATACAGGCCGTTCTCACAGATGTGAAGTGGCATCTCATTATGGTCTTAATTTGCATTTCTTTGTAATGGTGAGCTTTTCCTTATGTACCTGTTGGCAATTTGTGTCTTCTTTGGATAAGTAAAAATTGGGAATGCAACCCACCAACATACTTCTTGTATATTTTCTTCTATGATGTTCTGGTACTTAGGAAATGCAGAGCACATACTTAATACAAAATTTGGCTACCATTTTCACTTCTAAAGTGGAATGAGGATCCCATTCTTTGCAACACTGAATTAATCATACCTTGCTAATCTTTCAAGATAGCCCTGAATTGCATTGCAGTCAAGTGACAGATGTTATTGGAAGTCTAAATCTTATTTTTTATTGCAGGTTGTCTGCATTGGTTTTTCACGGTGGGGAGAAGTTTTGCTCTAATTGCAAAAATTGAGATGAAATTCTAGTTTAATGTCTAACAGGTTAATACCCTCTCTTTTTAAAGCAATTTATAAGTGCTTGCTTTTTATACTGAAGACTGTGATATCTGAGAAATGTGTATTCTAATTTTCATTCAATATTTGATTTTTTCTAGTGAATTTTGAAGACTCAGTGATGTGCTATTCTTATTCAGTCCAGTATTTACCCTTGTTCAAGTGAAAATATTTATTTATTTATTAAATATATATATATTTCACATCATTGTAATCCCTGGGGGTCACCCACCAACTCCCCTCCCTGGCTGCTCCAGCTAGTCCCCCACCCCAGTTGTGTACTTTCATTTGGTTGTTCATATATTAGTGAAACCATTTGGTTTTTGTCTTTTTCCTTCTGACTAGTTTCTGCCAATATGATTTCTTCTAGGTACATCCAGGTTACCATAAAATCGTCAAATTTGTTGTTTTTAATTGATGTGTAATATTCTATTGTGTATATGTACCACATCTTTTTCATACAGTCATCTATCTTGGGGCATTTGGGTTGTTTTCATGTCCTTGCAATGATAAATAGTGATTCAGTAAACATCCGGGCACAGGTGTCCCATTGTACAAGCATTGAGGTCTCCTTTGGGTAGATTCCCAGAAGAGCAATTGCTGGGTCAAATGGTAGTTCCATTTTCATTAGTTTGAGGGTCCTCCACACAGCTTTTCATAATGACTGAACCAGTCTACATTCCCACCAGCAATGTGAGAGTGTTCCTTTCTCTCTACAACTACACCAACACTTACTGTTACCTATTTTTTGGAAGTGGGCCATTCTTATTGGTGTAAGGTGGTATCTCATTGTCTGTTTTTGTACCAGTACCAAACTGTTTTAATTATTATGGCTTTGCAGTATAATTTGAAATCTGGGATAATAATACCTCCATCTTCTCTTTTTTAGTCAGGAGGCTTTTTGATATTCGAGGTCTTTTGTTATTCTATATAAATTTCATTAATTTTTGTTCTATCTCTTTAAAGAATTTTTCTGGGATTTTTATAGGGATTGCATTAATCTGTAGATTGCTTTTGGTAGGATAGCTATTTTGATGATGTTGGTTCTTCCAATCCATGAGCAGGGAATGTCTTTCCATTTTCTTATGTCTTCTATCTTCTAGTGAAAATATTAAGGCTTAAAGTCATTAAAGTGAAACAAACATTTATTCCAGAATTTCTATTTTTTCTATGAAAAACAAAATGTTGGTTGAGGAGGTATGTGGTTAAAGTCTACAAATGTATACTTATACAGTATGCCAGAAGAGGTTTGGAAGACTGCTAGCAGTTTCTCTCTCCTTGTGACTATCTGTACTTTCAAACTATGATTTCTTTTTTTTGGTCTGAATGTTCTATTTCCTAAATGTGCCCCAAGGAGCAATGATGGTAGGAAGCTCGCTCATTCAGTTGGGGCAACGGGCCTGAGCATGTCACCGGTTCTCGGCTCTACCGTGGGAATGTATCAGTCTCAGACGCCTCAGTATATGAAGTATATCGAAGATGCCATAGTTTAATTAAAAGCAGAAATTCAAAAAGTCCTTGCAGGCGACTCGAACGAGGTGACAGAAAGGTCTTGGAGGAACTAGAAGTACGAATGGGGAAAAGGCGCTCATCCGGCTGTGAAACTGACCGGGGGGAGGGGTGGGGGCCGCCTGGGGCTCGCGGGCGCGCATGCGCAGCTAGGGGGCGGGCCCGGGGCGGGGCTGTGCGCACCCCTGGAGCGGCGGCGGCGGCGGCGGCGGCTGGTGAGCGGCTGGTGAGCGGCGGGGCTTAGCTGTGCGCGGCCTCGGCAACGGCGGCGGCGGCCGCGGCTGGGCTGGGCTCGAGTCGCAGCTCAGGTGGCAGGTGCGAGACCAGGGCGGACGCCGCGGGCAGGGGCAATAGGATTAGCACCTGGTGCCGGGCCGCAGCCGAAGTCTGGACCAGGCGGCGGCGCTGCTGCCGAGGGGCTCGGGCGCCGGGCCCCGCGACACCGAGGACGGCGGGACAGCTGGGCGCGGGCGCCGCAGGCCGGGGCGCGCCAGGTAGGTGGGTTGAGCCGGAGGGCGACGAGGCGGCTGCAGTGAACCGGGGACCGGGCTGCACCCGGAGCGGGGCGGGGCGCGCATCCAGGCAGCCGGTGCACGGGACGGAGACGGCGCCTGTGGTTGTCATGGAAATCGTAGGTCCTAGAGGTTCGCTTGTGGCTGCGTATTTGGAGAACAATCCAGCCCTGGCGGACCCTTACGAAGACGAAGATCGGGCTGTCCCGGGCTGGGGGCGAGTGCGGAGGTGAAGCGGGTGGCGGGGAGTCGGGGTGCAGGACGCGGCGCCCTCAAGACCAGGTCGCGGCGCCTGCTTGGTGCGTCTCTGGGGCGGGATCTAGTGACTCCAGACGCCGAAGGCCTGTATGTGTTTCGGGTGTAAACAAAACTGTGAAAAAAATAAACATGCATCTTAGCGTAGGAAATCTGGACTCCATCCTCTCATCTCTTCCCTTCTCTTCCTCGACAACATTTGTCACATCTTTGCTTTTTGTCTTTTATTTCTATCTGGCTTGGTTGGTAATTGATTGAGGCCTGAGAAAATTTAAAGATCTGTGACCATCTCTTGGAAAGCCAGTCATAACAATATGTAGGCCATAGAAGACTGAAACACTCAAAACGTCAAGGTAAATTTACATCTTTGTGGATGAAGGAAACTGTGATGGCCTCGCCTTCCGTCTCCCTTGTCACCTGCCCTCTGACATTACATAATGATGTGTTCCTATTACCCCCGAGTTCATCCATAATGACAGATCATGAACATAGTCCTCCGGGTAAGGACAAAGTATGCAGTGGTAAAGCCCAGTCGTCTTGTCTTTTGCTTGGCCACTGAATGTGTTTTGTGTGGGGAAGCCACTGAAGAGTAGAATTTGATTTGTCACTTGCCCCTTCAAGCATCTAACCCTGGGAATAGGTGGTGTGGTAGCAACTTGAACATTGCAGTGAAATTCTGCCGGATTCATCTCCATTTACAGTGTCTTATGCAGATCATGGATGAGCCAGTGGGGGTGGGGTCAGAACAGGTTGAGCTGGGTGTGAATCCTGAGTCTGCCACTTGCTAACTCTGGTCCTCCGTTTTCTCATCTTTAACAGGCTTGAAACAGAAACTTTGCTGAATTTGGTAGTCTGGATTACTGTTGACATTAGTAAATGCACATAGCATAGCTGTAGGTTGCCCTTTTTAAATCCAGGTTTGCCTGAACAGAAATTTTGTCTTTGGATCGATTCAAGGGTCATTATATTTCAGGCCCCTGTTCCCAAAGGTTTGCTCCATCTGGAGATTCCATGAATTCATTTCTTTATGGAAAGAAGAATGGCAGTCCCCATGTGGCAAGGTCAGTGTGGTGGTTCTGTCAGAGGCTTGGTGTCAGAAGGCCTTGATGCTGCTTCAGGGATGGTGTTGCATATGAGCAGAAGTACCAGAAGGCCTCATTCCTTGCTGTATCTTGTAAACATACTTTTGTAGAAACAAGCCAGAGTTCCAGGGAGGATTTTCCCTGAAGAGATAGCTTCAGTGATTGGATGCTAGACAGAATCAAAGAGAAAGGAGGACGATATTTCTTCTGAGCTCAATGATAGGATTAGTCGTAGTAATTCCAGTAGTTACCTGTTTTAGTGATTCTCATTTGCCTTAATAGTGTTTATATGCTCAGGTATAAGTCCTGCCTCTCAACTGCATGTGAAGTTGAAGCTGGATATTATATAATTTATTCCATTCTTAGAAATCGGATATTTTATTGTATTGTTTTAAGCTGACTATTAGGATACTTAAATATCACTTTTAGGAAAGATGAAAGAAAATAATACGGTTGAGAGATTTTTTTTTTTTTTAAACTATGAAGCACCAGAGAAATGGCGTGTACATGACAAATAGTACAAATAACATTGACCTGCAAGTCCCTTCCTTTAGCCAGCTGTCTACTTGGGAGCATTCTCCTCAGCCAGCATATCTGCAAATGCACTGGAAGAATGGAGCAGAAAGGTGTTTGGGACCAATTGGCCCCACCCTGTTTTCCATGGCATCACTACTCAAGATCCAATAAGACAGGGTGGAGGGGGAGACTTTGAACCAAGACTGTTGTTACTGGTTTCATATGAAAAGCTCTTGTATGGATTATGTATTCCAGGCAGTTCCTCACAGCATTGTCAGCTGCTGATGGTGTCAGGATGGTTTGGTTTTCATTGAGAAAGAAGTAGCACAAATCTGCAGTGAAGAAGGCTTGATTATGTCTTTGCTTCTTTTGTGGAACATGATTAATGAGCTCGTTTTGAGAGAACCTTCAAAACAGTTTGTTCCAGTGTCCTCGAGCAGATTATATTCTGGGAAGACCAAAGTTAACAACAGGCGAGCCTGCTTCATTTTATCACTGTGCTTCTAAGGAGAATGCCATGATTAGACTAATCCCTAGGAAGTTACCTTTTTTCCCCTTCAGTCTAATAGTATTTCAGATTCACTGAAACATTGAGAGAATAAGGAATTCCCAGATCCCTTTTTCCTACATTTTCCAAGTGTTAGCATTTGCTTTATTCTTCTCTTATGTTAGTATGTGACTACTTTTTTCTGAATTGTTTGATGTAAGTTGCAGACTTGATACTCTCTTACCTCTAAATATTGTATATTTCCTTAAAATGAGGGTGTTCTCTTACATAACAACAGTACAGATGCTATAAATTCAAAAGATTAAAATATGTGCTATTATTTAATCTGTCTTTTCCAGATCTTGCTGATAATTTTTTATAGAAAAAGAAAATATAAGATTATGCATTTCTTTAAGTTACCAGATCTAGTTAGTCTCCTTTAATCTGAAACATTTTCTGAGTCTGTCATTGTACTTCACAACATAAACATTTTTGAGAACTAGAGCCAGTTTTTGGATAAAGTCCCTCAGTTTAGGTTTCCCTGCAGTTTTCCTCATTAGCTACAGGTTACATGCTTTTGGCAGGAGTAGCACAGGAGTGATGCTCTTAATGTGGTCCATTAGGAGTCACATGCTGTCTTGTTCATTGGCTGTGTTAACTTTGACCACTGGACTAAGGCAATGTTTCCCAGAGTCCCTCCAATAAGTTGCCATGTTTTCCTTTCTAAGTCATATGTATCTCATCGGAAGGTAATTTGAGACTATGTAAATATAAATATACCTTCATTCTTCACACTTTCACCCACAAGTTATAGAATCCATGGATGATTCTTAACTGAATAAATTAAGATAGTTGACAGATGGGAATTTTCTTTCTACAGTGCATTTCTTTTTACCTTTAACATTGAGAATTGTGCTGAAAGGAGGAACTTCCTTTCTCCTTTATATAGTTGTTCTCTGATGTACAACTCCTTGTTCATACTTTTTTTCCCAAATAGATTATTGTCTGATTCATTAATTTTGTTGCTTAAATTGTCCCAGACTTGACTTGCAGGAGCCCCTGCAGATTGGGTCTCAGGTCCTTTTGGCATGTCCTCATTATCTTTTGAGCATGACTTGACTTTCTGGCACAAAATCTTCAAGAGTCAGCTTGTACTTTCCAACTCCACAACCAGCCATTTTTTTCCAAACAGTTCTGGTTCCTTTTAGTGGACAATGGTACTTATAAACCTAGGTCTAGGTACTGGATGTACTCAGTACTACTAAGTGATCTAGATCTTTGGCATATGCTATCATTATAAATATAGACATATTATATAACATTTTCTGATTTGCTTTTTAAAGTCAGTCCTATGTCTTGGAGTGCTTTGTGTACCAGTATGAAAAGTTTCCCCTTTTTGGGTCTATATTCTGAAGTATGGGTGTGCTGTAGTTTAGTCAACTGTCATTTATTGATTAATATTTCAGTGATTTTTCCAATTTCTGCTCTAATAGTAGTCAGGGAATCCATGAAGCACCTCTTTGTTAACACAAATAGCTCAGTCTTCTAAGTCTTAGAAACAGAATTTTCTGGATTAAAGAGTAATTTGAAATGCATAGTTTTGCCAAATTGCCACCCCTTCCAAGAAATGTCATCAGTGTGTACTCCATCAGTATGTGAGTTGCCTATTTCTCTTTAACTCTGTCATACGAGTTTAAACCTTGTTAATTTTTGTCAATCTAGCGGGTAAAGAAGGCATTATTGTTTAAATACATTTCCCATATTACTAAACATATTGAAATCTTTTCTTGCTAATTAATATTTAACCTCCTGTAATTACCTGTCCATATCTTTTGCCCATTTTTTTCTTATTTTTTTTCTTTGTCATACCAGACTGTGGAAGTTGGTATAACTGAAGACCTTATTTTTGGCAGCATTAGAAGTCTTCTTGAAGTTTGATTCCTTTCTCATTCCAAAAGAGAAGAAAACTAACATCCTCTGAGCACCCCCCCCTCCCCCCAGCAAGTGTCCATCTGCATCCCCACAAGGCCCTTCGAGGAGGGAAATGGTGTTGAGGAGGAAGCCGAGGCAAGGCTGGTAAAGTGCTCCCACCTAGAGTGATTGTGAGTGGTTGCACTGGGATACATATCCAGGCGTCTTTGCATCTAGTGCCATTTCCTTTAAATCACATAACTTCCTTCACAGGTTCTTAAAACAAATGCTTTCCTTTGTCAATGAAATTATGAAAATTAATTACTTGGCTTCCCCAGTATCAACAGTTTCTATTTTCAGTGCTTTGATTTGTCAGTAAGGAACATTATCCCCCCCTCAATCCTGTTTGTTATATATCCATATCTTCCAAACCATTTATTTCATTTCTGGAACTTTTGTGTGCTCTGGAACTAAACTCCCTGTGAGCCTCCAGCTAGCTGTGTGACTTGGGTAACTCAATCTTTCTGTGTCTTGGAATTCTTATCCACAAAACTGGACTGATGACAGTAGCAACCCTGAAGGCATACAGATGGGTTTGGTGAGTTAATATAAATCTCAGTGCTCAGAATGGCACCTGACACCTACTTAGCATTGGGGAAGTGAAGCTTCGTGATGAATTCACATGTGAAACGTGTGGGCCACATGGGACTGGGGATTTAGAGCAGCCTTAACTCTGCAGGATCCATCTCTTAAACCATGCCTTTTCTTCATAACCTGACAGTAGGTGCTGTGTGTTCATCTCCTCTCTATGGTCTCTGCACACACCTTGCTCATGCCCTATACCATGCCCGTATCTCAGGTGGCCCTGATGTTTGTCCACAGATCCTGACCTGGGGCAGATGAAACACTGTGTAGAATAGTGTAGAATCTATTCTGTGAGGTTCACCTAGTGAAGATCTTAGAAGTGGAAATGTCTGGTGGAAAAGGACTGTGCTGTGGTGATAAAGATGAAGTGTCTGTTTTCTGGAATAGCGTCAGGAAAACAGAGGAATGAGACATCTGGAAAAGGAAAGCATTCACTTCTTCCTTGCTCCCTTACTGGGACCCTCTCAGATCCTTTCCTGTAGAGCCTCCTAACTTTCCTGTCAGTACTAGTTGCATCCCTCTTGTGGTTCTTTTTGAGGCAGAATTCTATCATCTCCTGAAAATCCCTTGCCTCTTTGCCTGCTCCATGTTCACACCACGGTCCTTGTACAACTGGCAGTGGCTGCTTTTATAGTAGTAGTTTGGTAAAATTAATTCCCTATAGAATACAGAAATTTCCTTTTCTCCTGTGTTGCTTGTATTTGAAATGGCACATTTTCTCTTACCCATGAAGTGAAATATTCAAGAATCATAACCTAATGTACGGATTTTGTAAGTGTGAAGGAAATACATTTAGATAGGTAACCATTTCTATTGAACAGGGTTCTGCTAGGAAACTGGATGCCCAGTTCAAGAGCCTCCTTGGAATTTGGACTGTTTCAGTTTAGTTGCCAAGTAAACAGGATATGTAACTGTCTCATAGAACTAGAGTCCTGTGAGTTTTTCAGTTTCATCTCTTTAGTTCATCAGTGCTGGCTTCACCCCAGGGTCTTCTCACAGTTATGGTTAGGGTCAGCAACACTGCCTAAGTCCCTGCTTGGCTTCCCCAGGAACAGTCATGCAAGGCTTTGAGAGTGCTGTGTGTTGATTGGCATTGGCTTAGGTCTGTGTTTCTCTTGCGTGGACCCCAGTAGCATCAGCATCACCTGAGACTTGTTAGTAATGAAGCACCTTATGCTCCACCAGTACTTCCTGAATTAGAAACTCTCAGATGGGGCTCAGCGACCTTTTTTTTTTTAATTTATTTTTATTTTTTTAATAATTTTTTAAAAATTTTGCATATTTTACAATATTTGATTGTATAACTGCTAATCCCCATGGAAATACCCCACCCCCCCCACACACACACATATCTCCCCTGGTCACTTTGCTTCCTTTCTTTTTGT
>PVHY01024715.1:0-19285 GCA_004024945.1 Uropsilus gracilis
TGTGAATTCCTTAAAATCTGAACACCTCTCTCCCTCCCTCTCGTCTTTCCCTTTCTCTCCCCGTCTCCCCTTGTCTCTGACTCTCTGGCTCCAGCTCTGTCTTTCTCTCTCTCTTGCTCCCTCTTCCTGCCTGCCCCTCACTAGGTTTATCTTTGTTGCTCCGGAGAACTTCAACCGATACCCACAGCAAAGAGAACTAGCTGGAGAAGCTGTGTAATGTGGCCCGTTCCCAGTTTCGTTCAGGTGCACCTTGCTCACGAGGGACAGTGTCCATCAGCGGCCGATTCGGTCTTCCTGTTGGAATCGAACCAGCTGTTTCTTTGCCCGGCGGAGCCCCATTGGTTAGCGGTACCTCTGATGAAATGCACTGGCAGGGGCCAGCGGCCATAAAGACGGCTTTTTCTTTCCTGTTGTCACGCAGAAGTAGTCCGCAACCACCCCTGCCTCAGTTTGGGTGCGGTTCTGAGCGGAAGCCAAGCAGCTCAACGGAGAGTGAGGTGGTATCAGTGACATGTCGCTCATCAGTACACATTTGCTGCGGGCGAAAACCCAGCACGCTTGTCACTTGCCAGTTTGAGCTGCTTTGCCCAAACTTGAGTACCTTTTTCTTTTCTTTTTATTTGAGACCAAGTCTTGCTATGTTGCCCAGGGTAGTCCCAATCCCGCGGACTCGAGCGATCCCCAGCCTCAGTCTCCCAGGTAGCTGGGATTACAGGTGCATACCACCATCGCCAGCTGCTTTTTCGAGACCAGGTCTCTCGCTATGTTGCCCAGGGTAGCCTCAAACCCGCGGACTCAAGCAACCCCTGGCCTCTTGCCTCCCAGTGCTTGGATTACAGTCTCGTGCCACTACACCCAGCTCTGAGTACCTTTCTCATGACTGGATTTCTGCAAAAAAAGAAAAAGAAAGAAAAAGAAAGGGGCCATCGGCACTTGCAGAGCATGTGGATGTGCGCAAGACACTGGAGGGAGCTGAAAATCAAACAAGGCCTGAGCTGATGAGGAAGGCTCTTCTCTTTCAATCTGGGGAAAGAGAAAGTTCAAGAGAGAAAATCTTTTGAAGGGCGTCTTGGCCCCTCTTCTAAAACCTAGCAAGCTCAAGCACTGCTTAGCTGTTGGCCTCCTTAGATCAACATACAAATCCATTTTGTACGAGACACTTTAAACTATGATTAATTCACACTGTTCAACTGTTCCCCCCCCCCCATCCGTATTCACAGTCATGATCTTCTGCCACTTCCAGATGTTTCTAGGAGTGGCTAGCTCAAAAGCTCACTTGACATCACTCCTGGGCATTCCTTTCACTGAAGATTAACACAGAACACAAGGCCTGACTCACAACTTGGCCAGAGATTGCTTTGATTAAGGTAAGCTGTAAAGAATCCGTTTCCTCCCTGATCGAGGCAAGCTTTCTGCTTCCATGGCCCTCTAGTGGGAGAAAGGGTTTCCCTTGCCTGGGATAGGGTTCCTCCCATGCTGTTGGAGAAGGGAGGGTTCTGAACCAGAACAGGGTGGAACTGAGCTGCTAATGCGGAAGCAGGAAACACACAACACATAGCTGAGCTGTAAATTGGTACCAGGTCCGAGAGTGCTGAATTCCAAGGTGTGGTGTTTGTCTTCTATGTGTTCCCCTGGGAAATAAAGCAGTGCGCTTCTTAAAGTTTAATGTGCATGCAAAACACCCAGGGATCTTTCTAAAATGCAGACTCTGAGTTGGTAAGTCTGGGAGGTTCGAGACTGTAAATTGGTAATAAGCCCCCAGATGAAACCTAGGCAGCGAGTCCTTGAACCACACGGTTAGGAAACAAGTGGCAGACGGCGAAAGGGCCCCCACCTCTAGGGTTGCCTGAGTGCAGCCAGCCACACAGCAGCCACCAGGGCCTTCTCTCCCGCAGGTCACAGTTTAATAGAAAGGGAGTCTGGTGCCCGTACCCAGGGGGTCAGAGGGCCAGGGATGTTCCAGAAGAAGAAGAGGGGTTTCCCGCTGCAAGAGGGTCAGGGAAGACAGGCTGTAAAACTGGCTCAGGAAGGAGGTGGTCCATTTGACTAGAAGGTACCATCTGTGCTAGAACCAAGACAGATAAACAACATTGGTCAAGTAGTTTAGGACTAGATCCCTGAAGATCTTGGCATCTCATACAAAAGCTCTTGGACTTCATTCTGTGGGTGAGGGCAAGAATTGATTTTTTTTTTTTAGCTCAAGATGACTTGAATAGAGCTGTGTGTTACATCCTAGCGCTTAGGAAATGACTCTGCGAGCAGGGAAAAAACAGGTTGGAAGAGGAAACCTGGAGGAAGGGAGAATATTTCGGAAGTCATTGTTTAGTCAGTTATCAAAAAAATATTTAGTTGGTTGCTGAATGCATCTCCAAGAAAGGGGGAGAGCATCGCCGTGGGGTTAATCAGCATCATTCCCTCATCCCCACTTCTATGCAGATGCCTTGGACTACAGTTCCCAGCATGCCATGGTGAAGATGGCGAGCAACTGGAAAGGAATGGGGTGGGTACATAAAACAAGGTGGACAATTGAAGGATCATGGAGAAGAGACACCTGAAGAAGACACACGTGAGAAGGCTGCTCCTGGCAGGGGGCAGAGAGACAACAGCAGCAGCTGTTATATTGACTTCTTGGTGGGTCATATGAGACAGTTTGAATTTTGAGTCTCTCCTCTCATACCTCTCTAGAACCTGCCCAACCCCTAATTTATGATCCCCACCAAAAAGGTTCCTTAGACTTGTGGCAAGCTTTCAGGCCTCAGCCATCCATTTTGGGCTGAGCTTATTTGGCTGAATATTTGCCCACACAGGAAATGGTAATTAGGGGAGTTTGATCAGGAGTCAGTTATTTGAAATCCCCCCTCTCTTTCTCCCTTCCTCCCTTCCTCCCTCTCTCCCTCCCTCCCTCGCTCCCTCTCCCTCCCTCTCTCTCTCCACATGAATTAATGAATTTTGATACTAAGTCTCTTTCTTTGCCTTTGGTCTCATGAGTGATGATCTTTTTTTAAATGAGTACCCCTTAACAAGTATAATTTCACTCATACATGGACCATACATGAACCATAAAGAAGCAAAGAAAAAACAAAGTCAGTGAACAGATTGGAAGTCACCCCCAGAGGAAGGAGGATGGTGGGTGAGAATGGTGTTAACTGGAAACTAGACTTTTGGTGGGGATCATGATGTAGAGTATACATATGTTGAATTATAATGCTGAAGACCTGAAACTTATAATAATGTTATAAGCTAATGTTGCTTCAATAGAAATGTATTTTTTTAAAAAACTTTGCAGGCAAATTGTACATCAAAAAGCTTCTTAAGAGCTTTGTGTTGGCTTCCCCCTGCTCAGCTTGCCATCATATTCTTGAGATATATATATGTTAAGAGTGTGTGTGCTGATTCTATATTGGTCAAAGCAAAATCATAATTAGAAGCACCTACTGCTGCTGGGAAAAATATCTATAACACATTTCCCAAACTAATTCCCCATGTACAAATTACCTTTAGGCAGCATTTTAGATTATTTACACTATTTTGCTCTTCTAGTAGTCTAGATTATTAAGTTGGCTATGTTTATAAAATAAAATGAAGATGTGTGTTTTAAACAAAACAATGCAAGGTTAGCTTTGTACAAGTGGTTTTCTTGGATGATATATCCATTAGCTACCTCTAGTACTTTAAATTATAGCAACAAATTAATGTTTTTCACAGAATCTGTTGAAGTCAAATGCTTAAGGCAACGAAAATAAACAAAGCCAGCAGCAATCTGTCTTCCAAATTTGCAGAATGATGCTTGTGGGGGGGGGAAATGGAATCTGAACTTAATCCGGTGCAAACCATCATGCATTCATATTGGAGAATTTTAAGTTAAACTAGAATTTCTATGTGTATGTGGTGGTGAGTGGAAATGGTTTCCTAAAAAGGTAATAGTACTGAGCAATGAACAGCCTCTGCATAGGCGGACACATACTGTAAGGGGACCACATATCTGGGTGACTAACTATGAATCATAAAGAGACTTTCCCCACCTGCCTATTGATGCTAGAAATACCAGAACCTGGGACTGCAGTCTTTCTCACACAGCTCAAGAGGAGACTTGGAATGCTACTTGCTAAAAAGTTTTCATATTGAATCTTTTTTTTTTTTTTTGAGACTAAGTCTCACTATTTTTGCCCATGCAATCGCAGGCTCATGTTGCCCGGGGTACCACGGATTCAAGCAATCCCCAGCCTCAGCTTCCCAGGGAGCTGGGATTACAGGCGTGCGCCACCATGCCCAGCTAATATTTGGGACTAGGTCTCACTGTGCTGCCCTGAGCGGTACTCAAACCGCGATCCCTGGACCCAGCTGCTTCATAGGCTGAAGCTTATAGGCACAAACCACCATGCCCGGCTTCATATTGAATCTTGACTCACACAGAAGTGTAGGTAACTCAGGAGCAAAGTCATGGAGAGTTGAAAGGTCTTCAACAAGGAAAGCTGGCCTTGTGCCCTCAGGAAAGGTTGGATATCAGTGTTCCACTTCCCCACTTCCAAGAGTAGGGCGTGACAATTATGAAAAAGAGTGTTTCTACTAACACCTATAAAACCAAGTTGAGATGGAACAGTTACATTGTCCATCTGCTTTCTCTCACTGTTTTGTAAATTGACTGGACTATCTGCTTTAGTTCCTTGACTAGTTTCGCTCAGGGTTTCTCAGGCAGTGGTGGTGAGATGGCAGCTGGAGTCACCCCGAGAATCAAATGGGTTTCGAAGATGGTGAGCCATTTCTTCTTCCACGTAAATTCTCATATCTGGTGTCAAAAAAGGGCAAGAAGCCTTGCAAGCCAGCCAGCCAAAGGAAAAATAAGTGGTACTTTTAAAATCTCGCTATTCCCCTAGGTTCCCACCCACTAGAGATTCCCAAGTCACATAGCAACATAGCAATTTAAACAAGATTTCTTTTTTTTTTTTTGAAGACTAGGTCTCGCTATGTTGCCCTGGGTAGTCTTGAACCCGCGGACTCAAGTGATCCCAGCCTCAGCCTCCCAGGTAGCTGGGATTGCAGGTGCATGCCACCATGCCCAGCTTAAACAAGATTGATTAATAAAAGAAATCAAAAGTCGTTAATGCCACAAGTGACCAGTTATCTTACCGCATTCACTGTTTAGTTCAAAATCCCAAAAACACATGTCCAACATGGCACCTTTGCCCCCCTTCAAAGCCGAGGCAGGCCTTCACAAAGTTCAGATTTTCCTTCCAGTCTTTTTTTTTTTTTGAGACTAGGTCTCGCTACTTTTGCCCGTGGAACTGCAGCCTCTCATTGCCTGGGGTACCACAGACTCAAGCAATCCCCAGCCTCAGCTTCCCAGGTAGCTGGGATTACAGGCACGTGCCACCACGCCCAGCTATTTTTTTGGAACTAAGTCTCGCTACAGGCCCCAGGTGGGACTCGAACCGCGATCCCTAGCCCCTGCCGCTTCATAGGCTGAAGCTTACAGGCACGAGCCACCATGCCCCGCTCCAGTCTTCTTTTTCCTTCTTCTCTCTTGAGCTTTCCGAGCTCAACTTCTCCAAGATTCTTCAAACTTCTCCAGCAAATACTGATGCAAAACCAGCTTTCCAAACCCCTGACTTTCTCCAGTTACCAGCTTTCCAGCTTTCAAACAAAACAAGCCTCCCCTCCCATCCCCTCCCTTCCACCTCCTCCTACCCCTCCTCCTCCTCCCCTCCCTGTGCTGCCTCTTGCTCCAGTGCCAGGCACTTTCTTTTCCAGCCCTGCTGTTCCACAACATCTGGCCCTTTGACTCGCTGGCTTGAGAGCCTCCACAGTTGCCCCACCAGGCTTCTTTAGCTGGCGCTCTGCACGCCTGGCCACACCGTGGCTTCCGGTCACTGCCAGCCCACCAGCTGCTGCTGGCCACACTCCCCAGGCCTGCCTTCTGCCGCGTCCTGTCACCCCCGGGCCTGCTGTTCTGCTGTGTCCAACCACACCGGCCCCTGCTGGCCCCTCTCTCCTTCGCTCTTCCCTTTCCTTCCTCAGTGGTCTTTCTGGCAGACCCCGCCCACCAGGGGAGTAGTGACCAAGTCCCATTATCCTGCATCACAAAGAGGGGGGCCCTGGCTGCTCCATTCAGCCATGTCACCCACTATCAACTGGAGGCTCCTCTCCTGATGGTGTCTCCAGCAGGGGAGTCACGCTTCTGAGGGCTCCTCAAGGTGAGTGTCCTACGAGAGAGGGACTTGAACCTGCTAGTCCTCTCAAAGACTGGCCGGACTGGCACAGCTTCACCTCTGCTGTTCTACTAAGCATTGCCTGTCAGGCCACGGCAGAGACAATGTGGAAGGAGAACACATATGGACAGGTTCACAGGCGGCCATCTTGGGCGAGCAGTTATCAGGGAGGGGAACCTGCAATTCTGCTTTTGCTAATGTTTTCTTAAAGAACCATCTCAAGGAAACTTGATTTCTTTTTCCTGTTGTAGTTTGGGGTGAGAAACTCAGCTGAGGACTAACTTTGGAGAAATAGGTAACTTTTCATTGAACTTTCCTTGATCCTCTATTTCACAGTCACTCTTTATGTCCTATTTTCTTTAATACGCTGACCACAGCCGATCATCCCCATTTAGCAGCAATACCACCGTCACAATATTTAGGATTCAAAGCCATGTGTGTGCAATTGGAAGGGAGAGTAAAGAGTCTGCACATTGTTGGACATTAGACTCTGAGCGATAATTCAGCGAAAAGGCCCCGGATGACTTAGAATGAGTCATTGAAACTTAAATTCTTTGTATAAGTAACCCATAACAATCAGGACCAGAATGATAGTTTGTTCTGCCTAACCACCTGGGGAAATTAGGGCCAACTCCATGGAGGATATGATACAAGAGGAAAGTAATGTCCCCCCATCTCCCCCAGCCTGTTCCAATTATCCCCCAACTACACATTTGTTCTTACTCCAATTATCTGACCAGCAGGACTCAAAGCTCAGTGCTCTGCACCAAAACAACCCTTAAGAGCTACATATGAGCTGGGCACAGTGGCGCGTGCTTGTAAGTGACAGCTTACGGAGTTGTGCTGGGGTCTGGGGATCGTGGTTCGAGTCCCACCTGGGGCAACACAGCGAAACCTAGTCCTCAAAACTAGCTGGGCATGATGGCACACGCCTGTAATCCTAGCTACCTGGGAAGCTGAGGCTGGGGATTGCTTGAGTCCGTGGTACCACGGGTAATGTGAACCTGCGGTTCCATGGGCAAAAATAGCCAGACCTAGTCTCATAGAAATAATAATGATAAAATAAAATAAAAAGAGCTACATATCATTTAGTCAGAGTTTACTGTGTGCCTAAGTGTCATCCCAGGCGTGACCCCTGGCTTAAAGGAGCTCCCAATCTAAAACCTGGGGGTGGACAACAATGTAATATATGTATATATACATATATATATACATATATACATATGTATATACATATACATACATATATATGACAGTCAATTTTTAAAAATAATAAAATTAAGAAAAAATAAATAAAAATCTGACCACACACAAAAAAAGAAGAAGCTCCCAATCTGATGGAGGCTGGTAGTACGCTGGGGGTGAAGTTATGGAGATAAAGAGGAACAGAGAAACATGTCACCAAATCTTGAAGCACAGTGCAAGTCTCCTTGAGTGGAGATAAATTAAAATGACAACTTGGAGTCAGCAAGGTAATGATGTGTGGGAGTAAATCTTGGGAAGAAGAGGCGTGGAGTAAGGATGCACAATTCTAAAACCCACATCTGGGAAAGCAAATTAGCATGTGTTAGAGATGGTTACTTTTAGACCACTTTCCATTCTTTTACCACACAATCCCTGAGATGTGGCAAAGAATCTGGATCTCCAGAATAAAGACTACATTTCCCAAACTCCCTTGCAGCTACTTGAGGTCCTATGAGTAAGAGAGCATGTGGGTACCTGAAATCTCTGAGTTACAGTTACTTCAGAAGTGCCTCACTGCCTTTCTCTTCCTCCATTCCTAGGGGTAAAACAGATGACTATACAGATGAAGAAAATATTTTAGCGGATGAAACAACCACAAGATAGAAACTGGATCTCTGGAATATCCTATACACCAGAATCTCCTGCCTTTTGGTTTGTTGTGTGATAAAAAGAAAAACTACATTTTTGGGGGGCATCTCTTCTACAGGTTTCCCTAATGTATATGCATCAGCCAGAGGACAAAGGCATGTGTAACTGTGGTCCATAACCTGATTTAACCTTGGCCAATGACAGTCATAGGTTGTATGTCAGTGCTTGAGATTCTATGTAAAGAATGGTCTCTTGCCTCCTCTGTTAAAATGCAAAGCACCTGGGAAAAGTCCAATAAATCTCAGATACCTCCCATGTGACTTTTTTTATCTCGTTTTTCATAAATGGACTGAGAGAGTAGTCTGGGATCAAGGCCTTGCCTGCTGGGCTGGTCATGCTGGAACACAGACAGGGAACTGTTAGAAGAAAAAGGAAATAAAGCAGCTCCTGCCAGCCTCTCTTCCGGCTTCACATGCCTGAGGACATGGAACCACGAGTGGGTTGAAGGTTAATACATGTGGATTCCCAAAACGGGATCAAAATGAGGCTGCCTGGGTATTCCCAGGGGCCACCCCTTGAAGAACATTGTCACAAAGTTCTTATCACACCTGTATTTTACCTCTCTAGCTTTGCCCTTCTCAATTTTCCCACAGTAGGGAAGCTTCCCAGGCTCCAGACTAGGGTTGACAGGTTTTCTCTAGGTGCTGATTGGGACATGGCTCTGGCTGGCATCCAATTTGCCAGGTGTCTGGTTGGAGGCAATCAGAGAAGGCCTGACACAGTAGATCCTGTATGTTGTTTGGGTTTCTTGCTGGAAAAACTGATAAACTTCCTGTGAAGGCTGCTGTATTTGCATTTTGGGTTGTTTGCTGATCAAAGGGCAGTGATTCTGCCTCCTCTCACCTGTTCCTGTTAGTGTACAAGATCCTAGATGTTCTTCATCTTTGATTCTGAACACTCATGTGGGCATGGCACACACATAGGCGAATCGAATCCTGTCACCAAACAGAGAAGGCACAAGGGTTCTCTTTCCCCTCAACTGCTTCCCCTCCCAACCTCACCTGCGTGACCTTTCCTGGCTGATGGCCCTGCTTTTCCTTTGCTCAGCTTGACTTCATGTTTAGAAAGAGAAGAATCGGGTGACCAGGCAGGTTGGTAGAGATTCTGGGAGAGCTGGGTATGTGCAGCACAGTTTCGTGGTCATGTGAGTATTTTAAGGGTAGAGGGGTGGGGGCCGGGCATGATGGCTTGTGCCTGTAAGCTTCAGCCTATGAAGCGGCTGGGACTAGGGATTGAGGTTCGAGTCCCGCCTGGGGCCCGTAGCGAGACCTAGTTCAAAAAAAAAAAAAAAAAAGCTGGGTGTGGTGGTGCACGCCTGTAATCCCAGCTAGCTGGGAAGCTGAGGCTGGGGATTGCTTGAGTCTGTAGTACCCTGGGCAAGGAGAGCCTGAGTTTCCACGGGCAAAAGTAGCGAGACCTAGTCTCAAAAAAAAAAAAGGGTAGAGGAGCGGGAGTGGCACAAAAGTCACATGGAAGCACCTTCGCAGGATGATACAGAGGTCATGGTCACCACCAGCCTGCCCTGGACCGTAATACGGCTCGAGCTTCCTCATGTCTTAGCTGGATGACTCTATAGAACTCAGATGAGATGACATTTGAAAGTACGTTATAAATGCAACACAAATGTTTGGTTATATTACATGACTCTTCGAAAACTCTCCCAGTACAAAGTATTCACCCACCAACCCCTTTCTGGATGGGACCTGTGCTAATTAGTGCCCATATATCCATATTAAACAGTGACTCCTTGCTTAGTATTGCCCTGCTCCAAATTCCTGGTTTAAGGAGAGTGGTTGCTTTAGTGGTGGGAGTGACTGGCAACAGCAATCTGAAGAGCTGGGATCTGAAATCTCTGAACCATGTATGGTACTATAAAACCGTATTACCTCAATAAAATAAAGTCTCAAAAAGAGAGTCCTTTCAAAGTCAAGCGAAACGTGTCTACACCACCCTCAGGAATACCCTCCTCAAGTGCCTAGGGTCTTAGTGTGAAAGGGTGTTCTAGCCCCTTTCCTCTCCTGATGGCCTCATGGGAGGCAAAAGATCTGGACAGTGTCAGTGTCTTGAGAGCACTGCAAGGAGAAAACATTGAAGCAGTGTCAGGGCGCCACAGAACCCCTGGGAAAGGGCACGGGCAGATAATACGGGCAGATAAGTTCCCTCTAAGGGGAGGGAAAGCCTGCTCAAAACAGATAGCTCAGCACAAGTAAAACTTGACTTATGTAAACTGGTCAAGATGTCTTAACCGCACTGCATTCTGCTTCTGTGCCTCAGCTTTGCTGTAGATAAAGTCTGCATTAAGATAAGGTATTCAGCAAAAACTATAAAACGACTACAGAGGCGGCAGTCTAGGCTCTCAAAGTCTCTCGGACTTAGTCAGCCCTCAGATCTGAGCTCTAATAAAACCTTATTTTCCTGTTTCTAAAGAGTCTGTGTCGAGCGGTGGCCCAACAGGCCAAGATGAAACCATCTGGGGTTAGAGGGGTCAGAAAATTCACATGACTAACGCGCTGTCCTTATGTTTAATGCTGATTCCTGTTTGAGTAATATGTGCTGACCGGCAAAGATGTAGTACTATAGTCTAAAATGCTTTTCACTGGAAAATAAATAGGCAAGACCTCATCTCCTTGTCCTCCTACATCACTTGTCCCATTATTTTTTAGTTTCTTCTGGTATTTACTTCCACATTGCAATGTGATTGTGCTTGCATTATTATCTTTTGGTTCATTCTAGTTAATCCAGTGGCATCATTTTTTTTTTTTTGAGGCGATCCCTGGCCCTGGTCGCGGCTTCCTAGGCTGCCGCTTACAGGCATGCGCCACCATGCCCGGCGGCATTTTATTATAATAGATGACAATCAATTTTCTTACAGAATCCCCTCCTCTGCTCTATTCTTGCAACAGGGTTATGTCACGATTTAAAATTGGAATCATTACAATTATATAAATATTTTTCCTTGATGAGCCAAGGTGTATAAAATAATGAATTTCCTTCTGTGTACAAATGCTCACATGGTCACATGAAAAAAGTTCCATATTCTCTCAATACTGCTGTTTCATTTGGGTTTGGGTTTTGAATGCTTTTCTCCCTAGAAATGTCCTCTTCAAGGTCTCTGCCCTGTCCCCACCTGAACCATTTGCTCTGGAGCTTGCTGAATGGCTGCATTTGGTGTCTCCCCTCCCCCACTGGTTCGTGAACCTCTTTTATATATATATATATAATTTATATTTATATATATTATATATACTTTTATATATTTTATATATATATATATATATATATATTGCATCGGTGTATTCCCCAGGGTTCTCCTCCCACCATGTCACCCATGCACAATCATCTTGATCTTCTGTGCTCTTCCCTTCTCTGATTTCCCCCTCCCTCCCTCCATCCCCTTCCCTAGCTGGATGCTGTAGTTCTGCTGTCAGCTTGTTAGTTTTGACTTTTTCTTGAGCTTTTATTTGTTTTCCCTATATCCCGCCTATAAGTGAGACCATGTGGATTTTTGTCTTTTTTTTCTGACTTATTTCTGCTGCATGATTCCTGCTAGCTCCATCCATGCTATCACAAATACATCAAATGGAACCTCTTTCTTCATCAACCTCTTCGTTGTGTGTGAGCAACATCTACATCTCCTGATGCTAACATTTTCGAGACTGTGCATATGTGAAAGTGGTTTTAATTCTACTTTCTGATTTGATTGACAACTTTGCTGAGGATAAAATTCTTAGTTGAAAATTATCGTTTACTCAGAATTTCGAAGTCATTATTACCCTGTTGTCTTTTAGCCGTCAATCTTGCCATTGAGAAGTGAATTACTTGGTACATGACTTACTTTCTTTTCATGCAGGACAGTTTTGGGTTCTTCTCTGTCCTGAATGTTCTGGATTTTCACAATACTCTCATCAGGGTCCAAGATAGGCCCTTTTTCACAGAAAATCATGTTCAGTATCATTCGCTCTCCTATCATTTTCATCTGTAAAGTCCTATCCTTTGGCACTGAAAGCTATTTTTGTATTATTTCATTGATGATTTGCACCAGTATTTTTCTTTGTTTTCTTCTGGATAGCATGAATCGTTCTTCTTTTCTTTATTCTCATATTGTCCAGGAAAATGTAAGTTAGTCTTTTTTGTTCTTTTCCTTTCTTCTCACGTATTCATATTTTTATATTAGTGATGCAGTATCTTCTCTCAATTCTTTGAGGACATTAATTCTTGTTTCATAGACATTTGCTTCTGTTCTATTGTTTCAATTTGTCTCCTTTTTGCCTTTGTGTTAGTTTCTCTCAGGCTGGAGCTTCACCACCCATTCCTGTTTCAGAGTGAAGAATCAAAAAGTATACTGGAAGTTGTGCTTCAAAATGGGGCTCAGTAACTGGTGAGGAGAGCGATTGGGCCTGCAATTTTGAGGACTCCAGAGCGTCCGCTAAGCATCCTTGTTGGTATTGCCTCCTAAGTCTCCTGCATTTATTTCTCTCTTCAGCATAGTCATCACCACACCACTTCTAAGCCCAGCTGACTCGATATACTGTTTGGCTGCCATTCTGTCTTCTCTTCCTCCTTCTCTCTCAGACTCTCAGCAAGATTCCTCCTCTTATCCTCCTCTTTCCATGTCAATATTTGCTGCTGCTAATTGCTACAAATCCCAAAATGAAAGAGACAGTGGTCCTTTCCTCCAGGGTACTTGCTATTAAGGGAGGGTGCAACTGCAAGGTGTGAAGATAACTGAAGATAAGTCATCCCTGTCATAATAAAGCAAGTTATTGGGTGCAATGGCAGCTCAGAAGAGGAACTTCATGAAGCTTTCCTTAAAGTGTGTTTGAGCTCAGTGTGAAAGGAGGCTGGGTTGCTTTTCTATAACTGTATCAGCCAGTGACTACAAGTTTCTTGCTTTAAAGCAACACTCATTTCTTTATCTCCACTTTGTAGAAATCTGGTACAGTGTAGCTTGTTTGGTTCTTAGATTTTGATTCTCATAAAGTCAACACCAAGATATCAATAATTATATTCCTTACTGGGGCTCTAGAAATTACTCCCCTTTCAAGCTCATTCAGATTGATTGCCAAGTTTAATTCCTTGAAGTTGTAGAACCTAGACCCCCATTTCCTTACTATTTGTCAACCAGAGGCCATTTTACTCCTTCTCCTGGTTGCCATATGGCTTCCCTCCAGTCACAGTAGGTTGAATTTCTCTTGCACTTCAAATCTCTCTCACTTTTCCTTCCGCCACATCCCTCTGACTCCAACTGGGCAAATCCTAAGCTTCAAGGGCTCCTGTGATTAGACTGGGCCCACCCAGATAATCTAGCTTTACTTCCCCTATCTTGGGGTTCATAATTTCAATTACACCTGCAGAGACCCTTTGGCTACACAATACAGCATATTCAAAGTTTCCAGATAGTAAAGTCTAGATGTCTTTGGGTATCACTTCTGCCTGAAACAACTGTATTGACAAAAAGTAGAAGCATGTTCTGGGCAAAAGTCTGGAAACATCAGCAAATACTGATTTCAGGAAACATAGATGTCCAATATGGCTGGTTCTTGCATCAAATTGAAGTTGGAGAGAGAGACAGACTCAGATGATATACTCTCATTATTCTAGCTCCCTTGTTCCCATTAGTTTCTCCTTCACCCCTTAGCTTCTTTTGTGTATACTAGAGCAGAGTAATCAGATGTTTCATCTCAACTCTCCCATTTGCCAGTTGAAACAATCTAGTTTTGCCATCTGAATTCATCTTGGGTTATCTTATCTTCCACCACAGCTTGATTTTATGACAAACTTTAGCCTTTTTCCCCCCGCACAGTCATTTTACTGCTTGGAAAATCTTTGCAGCTGATACACTGACCATGCGTAACCCGGTAAGACCTGGAGTAATTTCCCCACAGTCCTACTTTCACTGTGTTCAATGGACCCTGATGGCTATTCTTGTCCTGAGGAACCCAAAACAAATTCTTAACCTTATACTGCCAAGTTCATCCCAACTTTCTCATGTAGGCTACTCTAGTCGACTTGAACTCTTCTTTGCCTCCTGTCTGCCGTATGCATTCTCTCATGCTTTTGCTCTTCCCCCCCCCTACTTTTCAACCAGAATGTCTCATTCCTTCTCCCTTCTGTACATTTAAATTGTGCCTAGTCTTTGAGACATAACAAGAACCACGCATCTTTCATGAAACTTTCCCCAAGATTTGAGCTACCATCAATCCTTTGCTACTTTCCCTAGATCCTGATAAATCTGTACAAATGCATCTTTGCACTAAATTATGTACATTCATACTTCATTACAAATATTCATTGACTTTAATGATACCATGTGTGAAAATCTCATCTTCCCAACTCCTTGAGGACAGGTCCCATATCCCACAGATTTGGGGTGGCTTTTTTCCTGGCTTTTACCCAAATATCAGAAATTCTGTATACAAATTAGAGAAATGTGAAGAAGCATATGTATTTCTGTTCCATCTATATGGTAAATAATCATCTAGATTGAAATTCAAATGGAGAAACTTTCCCATAATAATTTTTTTAAGGCAAGATGCATCTTTATCTCTGGCATCAGAAATTTTCACCAAGTTTCCCTTTATTATATATTTCCATGCCAGTGAATATGTAGTACTCATCATTGCTTTCTCTAGCTTTCCCCACAGGCAGTGTTTTGTCACTTGGCCAAGCATGTGGATGATTTATTGGAGGTGATGTTGTTTAATCTAATTCTTGCATAGTTTTACCAGGCAATGATGGGAGGAGAGTACTACCCTTTAGAGAAGCTGCCAAACTTTGCCTTAAGTCATTTTGCAAATAAGATACTAGATTTATCGAAAACTCATTCCAATAAAAAGTGTCCAGTCAATTCAATTCCAAATCAAGAAGCCCAGAAGGTTCTAACTAGAGGGCTTTGGGGGACTCAAAAATCCAAATCTTTCTTGGATTCTAAGCAGAAAACTATTACTGGAAGTGCCGACAGTTGATAAGTTTGAGACATATGGTCCTATTCTCTTTCTCCAAAATGAGAACGGTGGGTTTAGCAGTAAATTGATAGTGTAAGTAAATCTAGCACTTGAAAGAATCTAATTAAATTTCTCCCATCTTCAGTATAAACACCAGACAGAATCTATCCTTCTGGTAAGGAGAGGTAATGGAATTCCCCTATGGCAAATGGCTATTGCACTCGGAGGCTGGCTCCCGTTGAAAAGGCAGGAATGATGCTGATGCAACATAGCCTGGAGTCAACAGCAGATAAAAACTCTCCAACTGAGGGAAAAAATACATCACAGGAGAGCACTAACAGGTCAGCCACTCCTAAGCACCCGTTTTTGTTCCTGCAAGCTCTAACACAATGGCTGAGAGATTCCAAAGCAAAAGGGAAAGACACATCCTTAGCAGACTGGTAAATGATGTTGCACGTGCAGCCACAGCATGAGAGAATAGAAGGAAAACATGGGAAGTGCAGACTGTGGTTGAAAACTATTTCAGAATAGTGCTAATGCACCACCAAAAGTCAGAGTTGTGCCATTCAGTCCCGAGTTTACATGGAAAATACTTGTACAAAACATCTGGAAACAAAACTGTGTTGCAAATGCAGGTGCTTCCAACTTCGCGGGGGTAGCCCTTGAAGCTAGTCTGTGAAACAAAGGGAGCATTGATGTTTACTGGCCTAAATCTGAGATAAGGTAGGAAGAAAACAAAAGTGTCATCTTCTTTCTGTGCTGCCTCCCTGCCCTCAGGCCATTTGAGTAGTGCCACTCTGAACCACCTGTAGTTGCTCTCCCTTCTCAAGCTCTTTCACCTCTGCCTTTCGATTGATGTTCTTCCCTCTGTCAGAGATGCCCTTGCCACCTTGCTTCCTGTCACGGTGACACGAACCTTCTCCTTCAAGATTCAAGGGGCACCTCCTCCAGGAAGTTCCCCATCTCTTACCCCTCAGAAATAGCCATGGCTGCGTTCATGTTGCACTACCCCCCCCACTCCCCCCACCACCACCACAAGAACCTGTCCAAGTGTCCACCATGCTGTCAGGGACTTGGTAAAGATGTGCTTATTTATTTAAATTAAGTACCATCACTTTCCAGCCTTGTTAATTTTCTGACAGTGGCAGATTTCTCCCGTCAGGTGAGGTCACCGTAGCTCTCTGCCACCAAAGCACCCCGGGTCTTCCCCTACACCATCATTGTAGCATCTGACTCCCCTTATTCAATATTCAGTCGGTTTAAGAAATGTAAGAATGATGGTTAACTTTATTGTCAGCATGGTCTACTGCACATTTCTTATTTTATATGTTCTATTTTTTTGTCTTACAGACTTCCGGTTTCTTGGTGACAGATTACTGCTTCATTCTTCTATACCGTACACAATAAGCACTCAATAAACATTTGTCGAGGTAATAATTCCTCACTTGTAGATAGTACTGAAATCGGGTGCAAAAGGAGCAGAAGCCTCCAACCGGCAAGTCACGTTTAAAATGTGGCTTCTACCCCCCAAATTCCCTCAGGTTCACACCACCCGCGTGTAGCAGTTGCCACTTGAAATGCAGTTTAACAACAATGTTTATTAACAAGGGAATTCAACAGGGAAAACAAAGTCCTCAAAGTCACAAGCGGCCAGTCATCTTAACCAGTCACCATTCTCAGTCTCAAAGGTCCCAGAGACACATGTCCATGATGGTGCGTCTTTGCCCCTCCAAACCTGAGACAGGCACTCTGCAAAGACCAATCTTTCTCCAGCATCTTCTCTTTGCTTCTTTCTCCAGTGTTCCGAACTGCTCCACTTCTCCCATGTGCTTCAAACTTCTTTTACATTTGCTTATGCACAAGTCAGTTTTCCAAATCCCTGGCCATCTCCAGGTGCCAGTTTTTCATGTTAACTTACTACGGTGCCACACTCTCCACACCAGCCACTCTTTTGCCGGTCATCATGGCTCCTTGCCACCACCAACTCACTCTTCCAGGGGGCTTTTGCCCAGGCTGGTTACTCGGGCTATTCTTTACCGGCCTGCCATTCTCATGTCTCCCCTTCTCCCCAAAAGTCTCTCTCGTCTCTCCTCCTTTCCTCTTTATCTCTCTTTTTTTCCCTAAAAGCCAAAGGCTCCAATTTCCCACTAGGCACCCTCTAGGTGATACATTTTCTCTTCCCCTCCTGGATTTGCAACAAAGTAAAAGCACCCTTATCCTGTTTACACCAGAACCTTATCCTGTTTAGGCCATCTTTTACCTCTGTGTCTTTCAGACACAGCTAATGGCTTCAGTGCCTAAATTTCAATACTGCCCATATTGGGGTCCCGGCTTCAGTTCTGGCATCAAATTCAAAACAGCTAACTCAGCACCTCTGGTATAAGAAAAATGAGGAGCTGATGGTTAGTTAATTTCTTTTGGAATTTGCTTTCTTAGTCCCCATTCTCCGGGTCTCCAAGGTGGCTTCTACATTGCCAGGTCTCAATAGCTCCGTGCAGTTAGCATCGTTGTTCACAGTATACACACAATGAGGTAGGTAATGTAACCATCCTCATCACCAATTGTAGGAGAAGCATCAGGTTCCCCAGTCTGTACAAGTTCTTAATTGGTTTAGCAGTTAAACAGACACACCTGACAGGTCATGTCATGAGAGGGGTATTGGGGGGGGGCAGGAGGTGGGCAAGCCCCCAGGCCCCAGGAATCTCTTTCACTTCTTTCTCTGCCTTCTCTGTCTCTCTCTCATGCTCTCTCATGCTGAGGCATGTGCTCTCTGCACCCCTCTACCCCCTTTCACCCAGGCTCAGGTGTGCACTTACACAGGCATGCACCCACTGGGCCACACTATCATGGGGAAGACGACACACCCCAGGTACTGAATATACAGGCTAATGGGGGGAAAGATCTGACTAAACTGTTACAAGTATTTCTATTTTCTTTGACGCCTTGTTTTAGTTACATAAAGTGAAGTGGGAGAACCTTTCCCACTTTCAAACTGTCCGTGAGAAGCATGGTGGAAAGTTTCAAAAGTCACTAAGATCATAGGCTTCTTCACCTTGTTTTTCCAGTTTAGAATAATCCCCCACCAGTACCACCTCCAACCCCTCACCCCCTCTACCTCTTCTCCCTACAGTGGTTCCTTCTTGGAGAAATGTCCTCATTTGGGTCATTGATGGAAACCCCCTAATGGAATCCTTTACACCATGAGGATGACTGCTGCCATCCTTAATCGTCACATGGAGATCTTTCAGAGCTTGACATTTAGTCATGTCTGGGAGCTTTCTGTTTTCTGGAGCTAGGACAACGAAAATAATCTTTCTCTGGAAACTGCCCAGAACATAGATCAAATTACATCAAAATTCACATTGACTTAGTGATTAATCAACCACATAATCAATGTGAAAAACAGTGCTTTGCATTTTATACCAAGCATTACACGTCTTCTATATCCATTTGAATACATTACTGTATTCAGACCATCTATCAGGCCTGTGAGGAGGCACAGATAAACACTTAGACCCTTGGTGAAAGATAACGGAACAGAATAATGAAGTGAATTTCCTAGGGTTAGATAGTCACCTTGCCTTGGTTGTAAAAAAAAAGAAAGAAACCTTATATCATCAGTCAAGGTGACTCTGCAGTGAGTAAAGAGGCAAAGTTCAGTAAGATGAACCAACCCTACCACATTACAGGAGAAACTCTTTTGTAGCTAACTGTAAAATTCATAAGGGCATTGTGAAGAAATAAGTGTTAAATAAATTAAAATATCATTTTTATTACATTAATCCCTGGCAGGCAAATATGATATGTTCAGGTCAGTTAAAACTGTATTGCAACACCAAAAAAGAGAAAGTAAATTGTACTAATGTTATCAGGGGGATAGGGACACCCCCGTTTAAATTCCTCCTTCCTATGGGTTCTCCCGCCTGCGCGCAGCAGCTGCTCAGATATCAACCTTAACAACCAGGATAGACAAGAGATTTATTTACAGATACGGAAAAAACCAAACCGAAAGAGTCCACACCCTCACAAATGTTCCAAACATTATAGAGCCCCACTTCTGCTCCTCAAGGAGCTTCGTGGGGTTTACCTCAGTCTTAGGGCACTTCTGGTTGGAAATGCCAGGACCTTGACTCCCAATCCTGTCGCTCCAGTTGGTACCAGATGAATCCAACCAACACAGGTGGGGCTCAGATGGTCTCCCAAAGGCAGGCCTGTCCGAGTGTCACCGTGGCTCCGCACTTC